>JANHGN010003513.1:31965-108617 GCA_024605025.1 Megaceryle maxima | reverse complement strand
AGCTAGCTGTATGAGGTTAAGTTAAAAAACTTCAGTAATGAGTGAACTTCTCCAGAGGTTCAGTTTCCAGTGTATATGAGAGGCTCAGCTTCAAAAATCAAGGTGAAAGTAAGTGGAAAAGGACAAAAAGAAAACACATGTTCTCCCTTTTTTGATTTGTAGACACAATTAGCAACTACTGGATTTAAGCATTAATATGGCTGCAAAGTACCCTCTGGTGCTAAGGTATTAATGGAGCTCTGTGAGTTCACCACTGCATAGACATGGCTCTGTTTGAAAGGATATGCTCTGGCAAACAATGGCTACCCATGGGCTGACACTCCTGACATGCTCACAACTGCTATTCAGGATTCTGAATAAGTGCCCTTTCCACTATATGTCTACTTGCAGTGCTTGAAAAAATCATTATAGACTGTCTGGAAGAACATCAGAAAAAATACAACTATTTTAGATGAAGATTCATAGGAGTCTAATAGAGGTTTTCATGATACGGTTTCTGCTATTACAGTTGATGTTACATTTTTTATGTGCTGAGACAGCAGGCATTTGGGAAAACAACTTTTAGAAGTTGAGCTAAAGCTCAAGGCTTTAGCCTGTCAAATTTGTTTTTTCATTTTTCTAGATACAGGTCTCAAGATGGCAGTAAGAGAGGTCTCCTTTCCTACCTTGATGCCAATTTCTCAGGCCCTAAAATATAAGTTGCCTGGGGGAAGCAGTCTGTGCACAGGTTGTGTCTGTATGTCCATTTCTGAGTTAAGCTACCTATTGGAGGAAATTAGCTAGAGGATAAAAAAACATGTGCAGTGCCAAAAATGAGCTCTTGGAATAAAAAGACATGACATAAAGATTATTTTCCCCTATTCCTCAGCACTATCTCCAGCTTTATGATTGAGTTACCATTTTTTCTTGTTTTTCTGCCCAACTCTCCTTTTCTTTGCACAGGTGGTCTTCAAATAGGACTGACCAGTCAATGACATTTTTAGGTAGAAAAATAGAGTAGCTTTTCTGCTTTGCAGCATGCACAGTACCCCGGGGAACAATGCAACAGTATTTTTCACAGACAATTTTTGCATTCCCATTTCCCCTTGTTACCCTTTTCCCTCTTAGGGACTGTCTGAAGCTGCTCCATATGCACAAAATAATCATGTTGTTTCACAGTTTTTTGTTGAGAAGATGTGTATTTGTTCTAGAAACATATCTCCAAGCAAAAACACATAGCTAAGCAAGCCAAACCTATAACCAGTGAGGTCCCCTCCTGAAAGAGGTTTTATGCTGTTGCACAGTAGTAAATGAAAAGCCAAAACCAACCTGCTCAGACATGAGAAAAAAAAAAAAAAAAGCTACAAAGGATCTTTTCTAAATAAAGTCTTGTGAAATTGTTTGATCCTGACCTCTTAACTAAATCCACTTCTTAGGAAAGATCTAGTATCAGTATGACAGATTATGTTCTATCAAAATGAGTTTAGTAAATTTATAATATTAATTTTAACATTTATTTGATTACATGAAGGGATCTGAAGAGAATTAAAAAACCTGTTAAAGAAATATCAGACCATGCTTTCTCCAGTGTTACCTCTGCTTTTGTTAACTGACTTTGCATCTCAATAGATTTACATGTACCCATCACAGACCCTTTCAGCAGCCTAAAGACCCAGAAGAGTAAGAACTTGGACAGTTTTGGAGTGTTGCCAATAGCCACCAAAATACACAGTCAATATTTTTCATTTAAATGTTCATCACTACTGTGAGACAGTAATAACAGTAACTGTAAACCAGTAACTTATTACTTAAGTAAATGCTAAAGGCTTTATTATCCCCTCTCCCCAGGAACCAAGAACTTGTGGGATACAAGTGCCACTGTCATTAATGAAATGTTTGTGAAACACTATCCATAAATAAACTCCTCCTTCCATTTGAATTTCTTGGATTCTGAGATATCACCAGGAGAAATGTGGGCTAAATGATAAGGTAAAATTATAGTAATAAGAGGTTTGGAAAGCTAGAGAGTCTGCTGCAGCACTGGAAAGCTATCATTTTCTCTAAATGGTAGTAATCCTTCTTTCTTCTATTCAAGTATTTCTTAAGATATACAATCTAAAGGACATAATATTTATAACTTTTATTCATATTTAGAAAATCACTTCTACAAGTTTTATTTGTAAAGTTATTTTATAAATTTATAAGGTCCTGTCTTTGTTCATACAGAATTATCTGTAGTGTTTAGTTGAAACCTATGGCAACTCTCTGGAGATGCTGATTTTTTAGCCTCTCAAGAAATTACAGGATCAAGTTATATGATAACTATAAGCCTCCTAATTGAAAGGAATGCTTTCATTTTCAAAAAGTTACTCCTATATGAAAAGATACTGTTCTGAACACAAAATCATTCAATGGCACATAATAATATAAAGAGTAAGGGAAAGCACACACAACTGTTACACTTGTCATAATTTTCCCCAGAAAGTCACAATTCCAAGGGCTTTTCATGACAGCTCCAACTGCTGTCCCTCTGCAAGCTCTGTGAACCATCAGGAAAATGGTTCCCAGCAGTAACACAACACCAACCACACTACAGCTTTCATGTAAGCATGCTGCTCCGAAGTCCTAGGAAACAAAGCTCAAACTGCAACTGACTGGGAGTTTCCCATCAGACAGGGTCTCTGTTGAAAAACACAGTCACTCCAACTCTGAAATGTTTTATTGAAGAATTTTTTCCCCAGATTTTCTCGGGTTTCTATCACAAAATCTGAAATAAATATTTACAGTTGCCTAGTTTAACATGCTTCTGCCTAGTCTCGCTTGCAGAAATTATTGGAAATATTAATTTTCAAATCTATTTCCTATTGGGTTATTTTGCCTCTTGGGGACAGTGGATTAGAGGCCTGCATGTCCTTGCAGATCTCCCATTCCCCTCCCAGCAGGACTCACACATGTTTTGGCAGAATCAGCTCAATAAATTAAATCAGGAAACATTTTGATTTAGAAAAGCCTTAGTTTTAGTTGAAAATAAAATGATGAAACAGAATTTTCCACTGCTTTAGAATAATTTCTGAACCATTAAATTCCTTGAACACTTTTCAGACATTAACTTTTATCCTTATTGGGAACCAAAACAAATATTAAGCACTTTCTACAGGACCATGGATACTTACGACATAAAGCTTCATGCTGTCAGAAAAGGATAACCTACAACTGATCTTACAGTTATCCTTTCAAGGTTCTTGTTTTTTGAAGTTATACTCCGTTAAAATTAACTTTTTCAATATTTGGTTTTTTTAAATTACTTTGTAGACCTTCTACTACAAAATCAGTAAGTTTGTTACTAATCTCAAGGAGGTAAGAGTTTCAGTCCTTGTTTTTTACTAAACTTGTGTTCAGTTACTCTAGATGTGGAAAAACATTACACAGAGATACAATATTTACACATATACAGAGACATGTATATACACAAACACATAAAAATATAGTACTTATGCACTTCTACATAAAGAAAGAACAAAATCACACGCAGCACTTGAAAAGAACACCCTCTCCATCACAATATGCATATAAATATTTTCTAGAGGCAATTATTGTAACCATGCTACAATTCCTTATACAGAACTCTCATAATGTAGGTCTTAAATTTTTCTTATTTGATTTCTTCTTCAAATTTCTATCCACCTTTGTGGATTCACCTTATGTGATTTGTGAGCTATACTACATCTTTGAGATGTATATCCTGTGCACTAGAGTGCAGTCAAAAGGGAAGAAACTGAAAGATTAAATACTGCTCCTACTACCACCTGCTCAGAAGGACTGTGGCTCTTACATGCAAAAAGGATCCAGAAAACTCCCTGGGTTTGTGAGCACATATAAATCACCTTATATCTTTAGACTCCTCTGAATAGAACAGAAACCCCAAAGTACGCCTTTGAATGTAAAACTGCCTATCAATACAACACTCATAACTGATTAAATTAAGCTTAACTAAATCTTTACCATGTTCTCATCTTTTTCAAAATGTAGAAAAATATAGAATGGGATTATACAGACATGAAATTCCATACATCTCAGACAACATTTAATGCACATGTGCTTCAAATCATGCCCTATTTAATGCTTGTGATTACACAGCTGACCAAATCCCCCCCAAAAATTTTTCCACATGCTCTTCTAGTCACCTTGCAGAAATATATAGCAACAGTTTTCTTCTCAGAAAAATCATTTACTCAACTAGGGATCCTTAGAAACAGCTATAATTTCTGCTCCTGCGGCTAAAAATAACTGTCTACTTTAAACCAGAAGATTTGGAAGATTTACCATTAACAAATAAATGTACACCCTGGAAATCAAAAGACTTTCAGCTCATTTACTAAGAAAAGAAAATAAGCTGTGTCCTACCTATGGTGGTAATAACAGTGCCAGCAAAGAAGAAGGAACTTCCCAAGTCCCAGTGACTGTTCTGAGTAGATGTGTTTCCTAAAGGTATGATTCCTGCATTTATTGCTGCCACTACTTGCTGCAAGTTTAAAAAGATTTTTGTCAATATTCATGAAACAATGATATTAACATACATTACACAGTAAATTGATTAAATCACATATTTAATTGAAGCAATAAACCAGAAAAGGATGAGTCTTGCTCTACTCAAGTTTTATCATTCAGTCAGGCTACAATTTAATCTTCAGCAGACACCCCAAGCACTTTAGAATGCAGCAGAGCTGTAAACTTCAGACCATTAAGGAAAATGAAAAATCCACACTATTAGTAACAGCATCACCTTATCCAGATGGCAAATACCATTATTTTTACAGTTGCAACTATTTAGTGAAGAAAAATATGCATTACACAAAGATTTACAATGAGAATTTCCCCAAATAGTCCTCTACTAAGTTAGTCAAGCAAATGTACTTCTTAAAACACAGTCATTCAAAACTCCAAGAAAAAATACCTATGCATTGTTTTGGATCAAGTGAACTCCAATTAATTAAAACACTTTTGTAGAACAGATAATTCAATAATTAAAAGATTAACAATTACACATGGTTATAAAGCTTTCACTATGTTAATAAAAAATTCAGAGTCGAGTATCCAACATGTATCTCTACGTTTATACAGCTATATATTTCGTAAGTGTTGTTCTTGAAAAATGGAGCTCTAGCAGCTAAAATGAACAAGCTTGCCACTGGTTACATTTTCATAGTCTTGAGAAAGGTGAAACATTTCCTATTTCATCTTTGTCACCTACTGCAAATTCTTATCACAGAAAGTATTCCTGTTTAGCTATAGGTCTATTGCAGATATATAACAGTGTTTGAGTTGAACAGGACACATAAAAAAAAAAAAAAAACAAACAGTATTTTTTAAGCTTGCAGTAAAGGAATATAAGTTATCATTCCATTTTGAAACTTTAAAACAGGACTTATTTCATAATCATGATCCTGATAATAATAATATTTGGATTTTAACAGAAGAACAACAGAGGAAGCAATACTGAAAAGTTAAAATTAACATTTTAACTAACTAATAGTATCTGCGTGGTAAATTATCCAACGATTATTAATATAAAGATATTCAGCAATAGGGCAGACCAGAGGTTTTCCACATGGGCAGTCTGTTGCAAAGGAACAGTGTTGTGCAGTAGCAATAATTTTTTCAATCCAAAAATACAATGATAGCTTGAAAATGAAGACATTCTTATTTCTAAACAGTACCCATGGAAATCAGTTGATCTGGACAGAATTTATGCTGGATTAACCATGCCATTGATTTTTTAATGATGGGATCTCAAATCCACCATTTCCAGTTTGCCATTTTCAAAGCTCAGATGCACAAAGTAGCCATTTTAGAGTCCACATCTGTATCTCTGCAGCCACAGAGATTTTGATGCAACACCTAAACCATTTTCAACACCCAGTGTTGTCAACATAAAGCCAGCTGGGGTATCTTTACATAGACTTCACATTGTTTTATCTTCTACAGCTTCAACTGTTTTCATTTGATAAACTTTTTTTTTTTAAACACCAAAAAGGCAGATGTTAAAGATGTGGAATTTTCAATCCTACTGAAGAAGGAGAAAAGATGGGGAAAGGGAAAGGGGGAAAGAGTTTAATTTTCCTTTGGGCTAGAAGAATAAAGCTTCCTCTACGTTTGTACATCACCTACAACTTGGCAATAGTAAATTCGGCAGCACTGATACTGACAGGTGTTTCCATTACTGTAGGAAGGGACAAATCAGACTAAGCAGCATGTGAAAACCATCTCTTGTATTGACTACATAATTTACTAAATACAGATATTCCTTTGATATACAAGCCCCAGTGTGCTGCATTATAAAGCCTGTTGAAAGCATTTTGAGCAGTGTTTCATTTCAGTGGACTGAGAACTTTCATCACAAATACTTGTACCTGCAAATGGAAACATGATCTCCAGTGAGAACATCATATGGCACTGAATCAGTATTATTTTATGGGACCATACATGTTTAGGCAGTCTAGCAAGACCAAGTTTTATACGGATCCAGCTATAAAATGTTTTCAGAGCTTTATATCATCACTACACTTTTTTAAAGCCATACAACCTCAATCTCTTTTATATCAAAGGTGTGCCAATCTAAACTGCTCAAAGATCTATTATAGCTATGCATCTCCTAACTGCAGTACACTGTACCTACAGACTTCCAGGAAAGAAGATACAACTTAACCCAAAACTGCTCTGTTGGGTTAACAAAATACAAGAATGCTACAACAGACAAGTAGCTACTCTTACTACATCTCTGATTTTAGCCAACTTCTAATTAGGAAAAGAATTGGGGCAAGTAGGCAAGTAATGCTTTCTCTTTGTACATCCTCCTAACTTCTGACTACACACAGCTTTAGGGACTTTCTGGGTGGAAGGCTGCATCTGCATTGTGATGTTCAGATTGATTTTTGGGTGGATCATTTTACCATTAACTTATCTAACTACTTTTGGAGCTTACTTGTATTTTGGGAGCCCAGTCATTCTGTGGCAGTAAGTTCTGCCATTCACTTGTGGATCATTTAAGAATTTATTTCCCTTTTGAGATTTGTATGTGCTTCAAAGTAATCTTACAAGTTCTTATGTTATGAGAAACACTTGAATAGTAATTTCTTATTTGTGTCCTTCAAGAAATTAATAATCTTATAGATCCATCATCTGCCTTTTTTCCAAATTAAAGACTTATTAAATAACATATTTACCTACTTAAATAAATCTGTTGAATATTGTATATAAGTACTTTTTTATTGCCAGTATTTCCCAATTACTTTCTTTGTACCTTAACTGATTTACCTTATTGTTTGAAACATAGTTTTATTCATAAAGGGCCAGATGATGCCTTCTTCATCACCAGGTTATTAAGCTTCCAAACACACGCTATTATGCTTTCTCCTGCACTGTTCCCATGTTTGGGAGGAGCCAGCCTTAGATACTAACAAATCTGCTGCATTAGATTCCTTCACAGACTGTAAGAGTCTTCCTTACTAACAAGGATGACAGGTAAGGTTGCTGGTTTACTGAGATCTATACTACTCTCTCATAAAGTCTGCAAATGTTGACTGCAGGGTTTTTGGGAGGGGTAACTGCATTTTCAGTTCTTTGGATGGAAGAATATATTTTCTTCTTAGTTTGGTTCATGCATATGAGCAGATCCTCATCTAAAACTATTCCCAAGCATAATTTTAAAAGAAAATAATAAATGACTCTTAACATACGTACATTGCAGGATACTATTTTCAGGGTAATATTTTATTTCTGACTACATCCACTGCACAAATTTACCTGGAATATTGGATATTAACATTTTCTTAGCCCGGAACAGAAACCCAGGCTCATGTAGCTGGTTTTCACCAACTTCACTAAGGGTCAGGGTCTCACTCTCAGTGTTCAAATAGCATTTCTATTCATTGTCAGTGCTGTTAGATTCTCTGCCACTTTATTCTTGGTTTTCAGCCTTTTTTCTTGAGTGATACCTTACTACAAGAGCAAACACAACCACCTCATTTGTTCCAAGTTTAGCATGTCATTCTCTTTCCTTTGTAACTTCTTTCTGTCATCTGAGCCCTTCAGCTTATCCCAACTAATACAACAGTGACAGAAACTCTGTGCATTTTGAATCTCAAAACAGTTAGAATCATGAAAACGCTCTAGAATCTGTACATTTATATGTTACATCCTGTATGCACTTTGTATAATCTTAACATGCAAATCTCTTATCTTTTTAAAAATTATTTTACAGTATTAAAATTAACTAACCACCTCAGTGGCATTTCTTTTTCTAGTTTTTCTTATTTTTATTCCATACACAAACTATATTAGGACTTAATTAGTTGCACTTCAGCACTACAGAAGCAGTCAGCATTAAAATAGGGATGTGGACAGTTTCAATTCTTAAACTATGTGATTATTTCACTTGCTTTACTTTCTACAGCCTTTCTCTACTAGCTGTTTCATATGAGATGACTGAGGACTGAACAGAGGAGGGGTCGCCCAGAACATGGCACCCAATCAAGGCTTCTTGTGCAAGAATAATATTATATGGTTACAGTAAAAGGTTTTTCTTCTTTAATTGTCTTTATAATGGTGACAATATGGATGCTTTTTTGACAATAAAAAGAACTGAGATAAAATTTACAAATATTTACACATTTTAAGAACTTCCCATTTTTAAAGTCACGTGGATTCTTAGGCTAGCTCTGTACTGCATCTTAGGAAAGGCATGAATTGTATCTCAGTACAAGTCCTGACTTGTACTGCATGCAAACTACCTGGCTTTACACCTGTGTTCAGGAATAAGTTTTAGTAGAGCATCAGAGAAAAGAGGCAGAGATGCTTGAGATTGAGCCCATAGTGAATAGGCCAGGCATGACCTGCCTTCCTTTCAAAAAGAGGACCTAAGCTCCAAAGATACATAAGCATTGTGCTCACACTGTACTTTTTCACTGGGAAAAGGAAAATGATTATATAAAATCTTATTTTAATTGAATGTCACCTTTTTAGTTTTCATACAAACTTGAACATAGGAAGTTCCATCTAAACATGAGGAGGAACTTCTTTACATTGAGGGTGGCAGAGTACTGGAACAGGCTTCCCAGAGAGGTGGTGGAGTCTCTGTCTCTGGAGACATTAAAAACCTGGACACATCCCTGTGCTACCTTCTCTAGGTGAACCTGCCCTGGCAGGGGGGATGGACTAGATGGTCTCCAGAGGTCCCTTCCAGCCACTGTCATTCTGGATTCTGTGCTTTCCTATATAATTTATAAACACTTTCTAGTAAATACATTGCATGGTTCTGTATTATGACATCCCTGCGTTCATACAGGTATCTGTCCATAGAGGCCACACTGCAAGCTACCCTTGCAGATTAAGACACAAAATTTTGTGACCTTTTTTCTGTCTAAACAGCCTTTCAAACAGCATGGTCATTTTGTGAAAACAGAATACAATTGTCCTAGGTCAGAGATTTCAACCCCTGGCCCTTTGACTTGAGAAAAAGTCAATGGAGATGACCGACAAAAGCCAACCTGTTGGCCACAGAGCTACATCCCCTAAGCAGGGGTCCAGAGAGAGACAGGAACAACACAGAGAGAGTATAAACTGAGAAGACTAACCTCTGATAGTCAACCACTGTCTCATACAGCAATCAGGCAGAAATAAGTATGTGTCAAACCAGTCACCCTAGTGCTCATCTCGTTGTTCCACACTAGGTTCTGAATACCTGCTTTTCCATCATCTTCCAGACACTTAACTTACATGAAACAGTGTAACACAACACTTCATTACTCTCAGCTTTTCTATCCAAATATTAGAAGAGAAGCACCTTAAATTATGTTTCTGATAAAATGCAGAGTGTGCAGTCGTTAGTTACCCAGCTTGTCAGAAGTCAGCTTGCGCTTCCTGGCAATCATTTAACAAGAGATGTCAAAAAGTCAGATACACCTCAAAGTTTCTGGAAACTCATTTCTCAGCCTGGATTTCTTCCTTTGCTGTCCTACTGCCATTTAACAAGAGCACTCTCTCACTTTCCAGTATAATGATATTTATCATAGGGCCCAGCTACTGCACAAGTCCCAATATTTTATTTCAGCTTTAGTTTACAAAGAATGGTAATCCTAGTTCTTTGTTCAAAGACACACTAGGATGCTTTTAGCTCTTAGCAAACAACACTAGTGCCTCCAAAAGCATATGCTTTTGAGCCTTGCTGCTGAAAGATACTGCAATGATGTTTACATTATAATTCTGTTACTCCGTGTTTTTCTGTTTAGTTTGTATAACATATGACTGTAATCTGCACTGGAGACTAGTAACCAACAAGTTGAAGAATTAAGTCTTTTCACCCTATGTTCACAATCTATTTGAGCAAAAGACATGTAGAAATGTATTGAAATACATTTCTATTTCTAAATACATATTGCAAGCTGACTGTATATAAATTTTGTGTGCGCATATGTATATGTATGTATGCATGTATACATACACATTCAGGGAAGAGGGCTTTTCTTTTGCTTCTTAAGATTAAAGACTGGAAGAATTATGCAGACAGCTGCTCAGCAAAACTGATTTAGTAATGAGTCATATCTGCCACCCTTTCTAAGACAAAAGCTGTTACTCAGATGCATTTGAGATAGATAGGTTCTGTGTCCTATAAAGCTGTTCATCTGAAATAAATTTATCCTTTAAAAGCCCCAACACCAGAAGTGGCAAAAAATAGTTATAAACCATCCTGCTTGAACAAAGAAGTGACAAGAGCAGTTGGAATTTATTCACAGAAAAATGTATATTACTCTTATGCTCATGAAGGATAAAGACTCTGCTTAAAAAAATTCCTTTTGGTTTAACTGCCATGTAGAAAATAACTACAGAAAAGGGAGCTAACCTGTCACTGGAGAGAACACTACCAGGCAACAGAAAGTTTGGCAAAAATTTCCCTCTCTCCAGGAACCAAGTGCAGAGCCAGAAGAGAGGATCTGGCTGTTAAGAGGACAGCAGGAACCAGAGCAACTCTAAGTGAGGAGTGCAAACAACCCAGGGGTTTCTGCAGCCCATCCATACTTGACCACAGCAGGTGAATATCTGTGTGGAGCACACGTCTGTGTAAAGTTATGATTGAAGGTCTTTCACAGAGATCTTTTATTCCTCTGATGTGGGGATACAGGTAGAATTTGGGGGGCTTTACTGTGGAGGAAGACAATAACATCTGAACATTTTTTTTCTGACAAGAGTGAAGCAGAAAGAAAATACTGGGGTGAGTCTAGACTTACAGACTCAGAGAGAAGAGAAACAGGATCTTACTGTACCAGTTTGGGCTATCTGTATACCTAAAATTAAGAACACATAAGCTTGAGTGCTTTGGTGGGCAGACACCTTACTAAAGATAGATACATGCTTAGGGTAAGAACACAAACTATAGTTCCTGATCTTCATGTTTTAACTATTTTAAAAGTTATTAATTTCACATTGCTTTGAAAACACCATCAACAGGCAGCTCTACTAATGATTGGTATTTGTAATTTGTCATAAGCTTCATGTCTGAGATGCAGACAGTACACTAAAAAACTGATGCAATGGTATTTTGAATCCCCAGAAAAATAAAATATGCTGCCACATCAATTTCTTGTATGCTTTTCATGTCTTTAAGATTTACAAAGCATAAACACCTGCTGCTTACAGGTTAGGATTCAGACATGAGATGGTTCCTGCTTCATTTTGGATGGGCTGGAAGAAGTTTTGAAAGAGAGAGACCAGTAATATTCAGAGTTTAAACTGGTATATTCAAACTCCCTCAAAAAGTTCCTGCTTAGAGGACCCATAAGCTACAGCTCAGAGGAAAGATAATGTCTATAAATGTTGTGATTCAATTCAATTCAAGCTTAATCAGCTTAGATAATTTTAAATCTGTCTAAATAAATTTCAGATTTGTCTGAAAACAAGATCTTTGCATCTCTGTGATTTATTATCTCCAAAAATTATACAGCAAGCTCAAATTCCTTCTAATCTCTGGGAGAGAAAGAAGGATTTACACTTCTTTATTTTAACAGTTCTCTACATTATCAGAGGTTGTGACTCAAGGAGTTTATCTGGCTGAAATAACATATTCCTGAGGACAAAGCAAAATATTTTTTTCTTGGGTCTACAATGCAAGTTGTAAAAAAACCTATGAAAAAGACAAAATCAACTGCTGGTGGAGGTGCAAGTTAATGTAGCTAGCTACCCTGAACTATAAAAATGAAAGCACAGAAAACACGTTTTAAAGTAAAATATTTTTACAACAAATTAATCACATAAGATGAAATTATAATTTCCTGGTGATGCCAGTTTGATGGAAGAAACACTGCTCGCATGTCATTCATAACTGTGTCAGGCTTCCCTCAAGAGAGATAAAGAAAAAAACGTATTTTTCCTCAAGGGAGATAAAAAGAAAACACATTTTGGTCTCATTCAGAGCCTGAGAGATGAATGGAAAGAAAAGGGAAAAGGCAGATGATGCAAATGTAAGATGAAAACAGGAATGGGACATGACTCTGGACCCCAGCACAGAAAGCTCTTCTCACATTAACCGCAAGCCCATGCAGAACCCAAGGAGATTAACTTATAGGATCAAGCTCAATTCAACTAATCCTGGTGGTTTACTAATTCTTGGTTTTGTTTTAAATGCAAGCACATTTTTGTGGGTATTCAGTTTTCAGAAGAAGCCACAAACTCTACAAGAGTCCCATATTGCTGAGACAGCTTGATGCAGCACCCTGAAAACTTGTTCAGATTTTGAAATGAAGCCTTAATAAGCCAAAAGATACCAGAAACAACACTTGGAACACAATAATAAGATTGTGCTGTTTAGTGTGATATTGTTTTTTCCACTTGTTAAGGTTTTCAGAATAAATATATTTGAAGGATGTTTCCGCTAAAAGAATCAGAAATTAGCTAAGTTCTGTTATTAATTCAAGGTTTAGTGTACCTTTACTTGAAAACTCTTTATTAAGTTTCAGAATTAACTCACTAAAATAACTACAATATTTCACACCAGCTTGCTGGGACACTCTGGGTATTTAAAATAATATAATCGAAATTTCTTTTATTTCCAATTTTTGTGTGCAAATATAATATATTAAACAACTTGGTGCTTGGGAATTAAAAGGATTATTTTTCTCATTTTGGTTTATAAAGGTCAACACTAAAACAAATAGCTACAGATCCATAAATAATTCGGTGCTATTCACATGAAAAGCTCTTCTCTTCTTTTTTAATCAGCTTTCTCTCCGGCATGGGAGACAACTATTTCTGTCTCATTGCCAAGACATCCCAATACTCACAATACTGTTCACATCCTTACCTCTGAGAAACAACATGAGTTCTGGGCAGGGAGAAAGCAAATTCATTCCCTCTCCAGAGAGGGAATGAGGTGTATGAAATAACAATAACGACAACTTTACAAAGTTGTTGAATACCGTATTCAGCCAGGCTCACCTGTCCCCAGAGCCAAACTCTTAACACCAGGAGATATCATGAAGGTATATCCATGTATTTCACGGATGCGCAGCACTGCAGAAGGACATGTGTGCAAGCTGAACATCATCGAGGTAACCTAAGATCTCTTTACATTTGCTATTATGCACAGGAACATAAATACAGCAGGAATTTTTTTTAGGTACGTGGCAATACGCTTTGTGCATCTGAGTTCGGAAACTGCCTCCAACATTTTCAAATATTTAGTGGCAAACTTGTTATAAGGAACAGTCAGCACAGTAAAAGATAACTAGAACTAGACTGAAATAATTAGGTAGAAATTCTCTAATTAGATTTTTTTTCAATTCTTTAATGATTATTATTATTTATGTGTGTATAGCTTGATTAGTCCCAGGTTGCTCTCAGCTTCTGCCAACAAAAACCTCAGTGGTGGGGAAAAACTTTTTAAATGTAAGATGCTAAAACTCCCTAGTGTAAATGAAGGTCAGGTTCATATATTTTGTCATATACATATAAAATCCACATAGTCTGAACTACATTTACTCTTTTATTCTGTCACCTGGCAGCTGCTTTGCATGGCATGTCAGGGCCAAGTTGAGAGCAGGCAAAGACAGAGAAACCAAAACACCACCCATAATGAATTCTCAAGAGTTCTTACAAAAGAAGGAATAATCGAGAAGTGTCTGGCCACATCTCTTTCTACAGCTTTATAATGTACTAGATATTATATGTAGCCTTCACTAAACTTTCTCATCTGTTAATAACTGAGATTCTTTAGAGATCTTCCAGATGAAAGTTTAAAAAATTAAGTTTAACATCAGACCATGGACAGCCTGCTGGCCTGTTTTATCCTCACGAGACTTCCCATGGCAATGTTTGTACATTCACAAGCTTCTCTCCCATGATATTTCTCTATTTAGATATACCACCACTGATGCACATTTTAATTAGGGTACTAAATAGAAGTGCTCATGAAATCCCCCCCAAAAAATGCACTTGGAACTTGGATATGGGTCTCAGGGTCATTACATTGCTGTTGTTCACTACAGCTTTAGCTCATTATACTGAGGCAACAAGTAACTGAAGTGGTTTAGACTGAGAAAGATTTGCAATGCTGGACCATCAAAGTCAGAGTCAGAGAAGGTCATGAAGACCGCCTCTTTGTCAACGTATGAACAATGGCTGCTGGACTGGGCAGAAAAGTTATGAGGAAAATCCAGGTCACTTTTCTGAGGCAGCTGAGGCTACATGGATGTCATCATCAGAGCACTCTATTTCATGAACTTTGCACATTTTCTATGCTGCATAGCAGGTCTCCATTGCCCCATGCTTCACAAGTATATGAAGTTTATATATAAAGTCTATAAAAGTATAATTCTCACCAAGTACACCTACAGCAGCCACACACTCAATGTGAAAATACATAGTTTCAGGAATTCAAAACTCAGGGAATAAAGCTGTGTGTGCTGAAAAGTTGGCGGCAGTATACATTGTTGTGCCAGGAAAGTTCTTGGTGATTAGTGAGATAAAATAAGGATGGAGAAGACAGGAGAGGAAAATTCCCTATCCTATGTTCATTTATAGAAGCACACAACTCTAGTGTTGCAATCAGCTCTGTGGCAAAGGGAAGATTTCAACAAAGGCGATGGAAACTAGATGGCCCTTGGGTGCTAGCCAACTTGACTTTCATTCCACTTATACAATCTTTCTAGCTGAATTTGTGCTCTCAAACTAGTCTCCCTAACTTGCTCACCTAAGCCACTGCACACTGTACTGTCAGTTAGCAGTCTTGGGATAGTTGAGCCTGCTTCAGGGTAAGGATTAAATGGCAGATCAGAAGTTCTGAAGATTGAAAAAGCCTGACGTGATAAGCACCTTGAGAAATGACTAGCATGAACCAGAGCCAAACCAGTTTCTGGAATCCCAGAACACTAAGTTCAAAAGGAAAAGTTTATAATGATTTTCATTATAGTTTGACTCAAGGTAAATACTTGATTAAAGAAGACATTACAGTCTGTAAACTCTGTAATTTTCTTCATACACACTAATCATTCCAGCTTCCTACTACACTAGTACATACTAATTTTCAGTTTTATAGCTTTCAGTGAATTCTTAAATATAATTTACTTTCTCCTCACACACACTATTTATTTTTCTTCATACAGACATCCAACGAAAACTGAAGAAACCCTGAATTATATTGTAATAGCAGTGAAACATAAACCCAGAGAGACAAAACGTATTCCAGTAATTTAGCTTTTGTGAAAAAGTGTTAAGTCAGGAAGAAATATAACCCCACGGTCAGGGTAGCAGCCGAGACGTGGAAAAATTATTTGAGACTCTGTTTTACCACTGATTTCCTATTTTACTTTGGGCAAGTCACTTAATTCCTGTCCCTTAAACAACTTGATGGAATTTGTTATCGCTTATTCTGTGAAAAGAAAGGCACTTGTAGGACCAGCTTATGCCTCAGCTCTCTTCCTACAAAAGAAGCATAGCAACACATTCCTACCTCCACATCGTGGTGTTCTGCTCTGCAGAGAAGCAGAAGGGAAGAAGGAAAATTTAAGTTTTCCATTTACACCAGCCACAAGCAGAGCAAACTCTTCCCAAAACCATGTCTCATTCGTGTGCTATGAGAGATGGTGTCAAACCTCCGTGTTTCACAAGCCTGTGTCTTCCTGATCCTGCCAAGATAACTAGTGAAGATCGGAGCTAATGCTGATACAGGTATATGTGCTCTGATAATTGCACTGAAATTGTCATTTACTTCACATAGAACATCAAATGGACATTGAATGCTGATGAAGTAGGTTATTTAATTACCAATCTGTACTTCTGAGTAGGGAATCATAAATGCTAAAATAACTAAGTATTCCAGACCAAATTTCAACAGTTTTTGCATTAAGGACCATCTCACAGATGATATAAGATAATGTTGCTTCAAAATTTCTATTTTTTATCTTCACAAGTACAGGATTTGACCTAAAAAAACCCATATGGGAATACTTATAGCATCTGCAAAATATTGTTCTAATCAAAATATGTGCGTATATTTCTCTGAAAGATTATCTCACATTCTGCTGGTAAAACCACTGAAACATAGTTATTACACAGCATTGAAATTCATATTGACAGCACCTCCTCAGGCATGCCTAGTCAGGACACATGGAGACAGGAACTGCCTGGCTGCCATTCAAAGGGTGGCAGATTTGGAACAGATTTTAGCAACAAGTTAGCAAAGAAATCACCAAATACAAGACATTTTACCAGTTTGCCTTTACAATTCAGTAGTAGTGTACCATACTAGTACCTCAGAGCTCTGCATTTAAAACTGAAAAAAAAAAACAAACCCCAGGTGTCCATGCTGATGCTCAAGGCAGATTGGTCTAGAGAGGTAAAATCACTTCTAAACTCCAAGCTAGATCTGCTGTCAAATACCACCTCCAGAAAGCTTTGCTGCCCATGTAACTGGCATGCTCCAGATCCCATGCTAGGCAGGGTCTGGATGCCTGCCACCCTCTCCTGCTCTCTGGTGTCCCATCTCAGACTCTGCAGACCCAGATGGCCCCATAGTTACTG
Source organism: Megaceryle maxima (assembly GCA_024605025.1). Classification (NCBI taxonomy): domain Eukaryota; kingdom Metazoa; phylum Chordata; class Aves; order Coraciiformes; family Cerylidae; genus Megaceryle; species Megaceryle maxima. The sequence goes on along the minus strand of JANHGN010003513.1, from coordinate 91,571 downwards.
TTAATGAAAGGGTCAATTCTTGCCAACACTTGGCTGGTCACTCCAGCCTCTACTTTCATGGTCTCATCCCCAGAACTGACATTATCTGGCAGCTCCTTGCTGTTCCCTGCTGTGCCACTGTATATGCGTAAGAACATGGGAACATAGGATTTAAGTTGAAGGAGGTCTCATGAGGGTCTGGATCTATTTCTGTGCTACTGGAAATAAATATCTCCTACAGTTCTGAGGCAGGTGACCTGCAAAGGTAAAGTCATGTTAGTAGGACCACCCCAATGTACATCAGTTGTGGATGTGTCTTTTACAGTTGAGAAAAAATGAGATTTAAGATCAAACCAGAAAATCTGTGGTACTTTACTTAAAAGAAAATCAATAAAAAGAAACATACAGCTGGAAGGAACTCTATCTTGATACAGTAAATTAGAAGTCCTTAAAGGCAATGGATGGTGTATTTTCTTCCTCAGAATTAGGCATTTCAAATATTGACAGACTTAGTAAGGCACAATCAATATATCAATTCCTTTGTGAACTATTAATTGTATATATTGCTGATGAATAATCATTTAATTAGCATAATGGGAGGCTTCAGTGAAAAGGCTGTCTACCAAGTGTGCAGGACCTAAAAATAGCAACAGCATTTCAACCATGAAGCTTTGCATGAAAACTGTATTGCTCAATTTCTGGCCTCAACACTTGTTACATCGCTTAACCAACATAGAGCTTTGGTAATAAAGTTTTTCCCCTTTATTGCTGCAGTGCTGCCATATATAATTTGTTCCTTTAAGGCACAGTGACAAGGGTGTGGATTGGTATGGATTACCTGAATCAGTTCATCAAGCTCTGTTGCATTCACACAGGAATGCTGAGATACAAACGTCTGCTTCTGAATCACAATGGTGGTTCTCTGGGAGGTCTCATGAGGCTGCTCCAGGGCTTTAAATACTGTTGCTCCAATTATTAAATACACGACTACCACCAGAAAAATTGTTGAGACTGTCTTCCATTTCATAACATTAATAGCTGAATCACTTTCCTCCCGTGAAGAGAGCACGGTAGGCTTGGTGGAAAATGATAATCTTGGTTTGGAGTTCTGAGTGGCCGCTTTGGGATCCAGCAAGTCAGGTGCCGCCACTGGCAAAACAGAAAAAGAAAAGTTAATTTTTACAGTGCTACTCAGATCTCATTCACTGAACTTCTTGCCAACGGATTACAGAAATTCTGTTCCTTCTAACTGGAATTTTAAACTGTTGAATCTTTCCTTTAAATCCCATGCCACCTTACAACAAATCCGAGTCGTAGTCTTGAGTAGTATTATCAATTTTACACTCATACGTACATTTGCAACATTTTCTATATGGTTCTGGTCCTTATGATATCCAATCAGTTCCAAAATGCAGATTTCCTCTACTCTCTTGTACTTCATTAAATTAATATAAGGTAGTATTTTGCTGCAGAGATGCTTTACATCCACTGCTCTCAGCTGTACATCTGTGGTTTACTTCAGCACTACAGAAGTAGAAAAATAAAATCCTTCTTTCTCTCACCAATTTTGTCCTGCACTCGAACAAATGTGCTCTGAGAACAGTCACATGATCACTTCTGAAGTCCACAGGCACAACCATAGAAAAAATACATTGCTCATCATATTGGCTTTAAAGTATTCATTGTGTATCAATTACACTTTTCAGAAAACACCAGTAAAACATATGTATACTTACTGGAAAAGTCACCCCCTTATTAGAGCATGAATTTTTATTTACAGCTACAAAAACCCACCAGGTTAGAGAAATTGCTGCTGTGCTGAGTGTGTTATCAAGTATCTAGATAACTCACTTGACTACCAGCAACTACATGGGCACTAAAAAACATCCGCCACATCAAGGTAAAGGTCCCCAGCGGGAAGACAGCCCCAGCAGTTGACCGCACAAGCTATATTTAAATTGTTTTGAACAACAAGTACCTTTTAAACGACCACGACACCACTTCCAGATGCTGGTGGGAAAAGCCCAGAGCTAAATCTAGTGGAAAGTCTCCCTCAGGACAGTGGAGGTGGGACAGGTCCCCAGCCCTGGTGGCGGTGGGGTGGCACTTGGCAGTGTCACCTCCTGGGCACCCGCCGGGCTCGGGCACATACCTCGGCGCCGGGAGGAAGGGGACCGCAGGGAGAGAGGCAGCCCCTGGCCCAGGCTCAGCGGGGTCCGGGGCACCCCGCGCACTCCGCACATTCCGCGGGCTGGGTGCCGCGCACCCCACACACCCTGCACACCCTCCACACCTCGCGGGCTGGGTGCCGCGCACCCCACGCGCGCCGCGGTCACGCCTCCCACTACCCGGCCCCCGCCCCACGCCCCGCGCTCGCCCGGGGAACGGACACGGCCCGCGCCCCACACCTTGGCGGCGGGAGCCTCTTTCCCGCCGCCTTCCCCTCTCCTGTCTCAGTCCCCGCGACCCTCCGAGCCCCCAAGGGCGGTACCAGGGGCCGCGGCGCTCCCGGCAAGGGCCGCTCCCCTCCCGCCGGGGCCGCCGTGCTCGCCGGCCCGGAGCAGCGCCGGCCCGCCGCGGCCGCCGGCGGCGAACAAAGGAGCGGGTACCGCCGCTCCGCCGCCGGCCCCGCCGCCCCCTCCCCGCGGCCGGTGCAATGCGCAGGGGCAGTTGCCCGCCGCCCCCGAGGAGTGCAGCCCTGGTGCGGCGGCAAGCGGCGGGCAAGCCCCCGAACGCCGCTGCCAGCGGCGGGGATGCTCCGCGTCGGGGAGCGGCGCGGGGGCGAGGCGGCCGGCGGCGGGGAGCGGAGAGGAGCGGAGCCGGGAAGGGAAGGGAAAGCAGCCAGGCAAGGTACAAAGGGGGCACGGGTCGGCGCGGGGAGCATCCCGGGGTCCCTCCCGCGGCCAGGCGCCGGGGGAAGCGGGGGCGCATGCAGCATCCGCAGGGCTGGGAGCGGGGAGACACGCCATTGTGCTCGTACTCACTTCTTATTTACCGACCCGGTGCCCTCTCCTCGCTCCACGGGCAGGCATTTTTTCAGGGCTTGGGTAGATACAGTTAGAGCAAATTAAAAATAAAATAAAAATAAAATAAAAAAAGAAAAGAAAGGAAGGAGCAGACCGAGAGGAAGAGGCTGATGGATGGGTCTGGAGGAGAGGGAGCGGCAGGAGCGGGCGGGCTGGCAACGCGGATCCCGCCGGCTCCCCCCGGCCCCGGGGCGTGCGAGGTGCCTCACGTCGCGCATCGCGCATCGCACATCGCGGCGCGTGTGTGTGTGTGTGTGAGCGCGCGCGTGTGTGTGAATGTGTAAGCGTGTCCGTGCGTGCCCGTGTGCGTGCGTCTGTATGTCCGTGCGTGCTCCGGGGCGCGGGGCGTGCGGAGTAGCCAGAGCCCGGCGATGCCTTTTGTGGGGCGGCGGGCAGCCTCGCCGCGGGTCGCCCCACAACCACCACTCCGCTCCCCCTTCCGCGCCCCCTTCCGCGCCCTCCGCTGGCGGGGGTGCAGCGTCGAGCCGCTCCCCTCCGCGGGATGCGCGCCCCTCCGCTCCCCTCCGCGCCGGCAGCTCCTCAGCCCGGCTGGGAGACCGGCAGATGCTGCAAGGGCGCAGGGAAAAAATAGAAGGGGGCGGAAGGGGAGAGGCAGAGTGGTACCTGCGGAAACCAAGGTCTCGCCTGGAAACGGGCGAGGAGAGAGGCGGGAGGAAGAAGTCACCGGCTAACCCCCGCTGGAGAGGCAGAACCTGCCGGCGGTCCCCGCTCTAGCCCCTAACGCGAACGCTTCGCCAGAGCCTCCCCGTGAACTTTTGAACTAGGCGAAATGTCACCGCAGCCGCAGAATCTTGGGGGCAAGGGGGAGACCTTCGGTCCCAGCCGGAGAGCGGTACGGGGCTGCGGAGCAAGGAGGCTCCGTCCTTCTCGGCTTGGCCTGGTTTTTAACCCGTGTGCTTTGCGGCCCGGTGTTTTGCTGCAAGGAGTTAACTAGGTGGGATCTAGAAGTCAGGGATGGTAGCTGCTCTCCTATCGCACGCACTGCCAGCGAACTGCCTCCTTCCATTTTAGTCTGATAGACACATCAGAAATGCTGCTTCAAGTGTGGCTTCTGCCACTGAAAAGCCTGAAATTATTCTTGTTATCTTTGCCACGGGCTAACTCCCCCATTTCCCAGTCATCTATCACCTGAGATGTTATCCATGGGTCAGTTATTCACACTGAGGTGAACATCTACACCCATCTAGAAGACAGATGAGGATTTATCAAGAGAATCCCAAATCTGCTCCCACAACCACTCTCTGAAAAGTCTGCAAACACATCAAAAAATTAAATGGCTACAGGTCACAATCATTTAAAGCCAGAGGCTGTATCTGTAAAATGGCCAAAGTCAGTCATACATCGGGTGTTTAATGGGCTATAATCCTGCTCGAATCAGCAGCACCATCAGCAAACACTTTAGAAGTCACTTATTTTAAAGCTTCTCCCTATCAATGTGACATAATACAAATGAGTGTAATATTGAGTTCCTTAGGACTCCAATTTCAGCAACATCAATCACACCAGTCTTCCCTAGTGCGTTCACACGTCTCCACAAGATGCAGCACAGGACAAGAATCTGTGTTTGCTATTTCAGTTTGAGCTGTAGCTTGTTGCTCCCCATCACCATGAACCAGAAAAGCAGATCTCGAGTAACCAGAGCTGTTGGGCCCAATCCAACAAACCCTTTTGCAAATGGACCTTTAGTCATAGGGTCGACTTCATCGACATAGTTCCAATCCTCAAACAACAGGAGAAAAGTGAAATGCCTGTTCCTGTCTATTGATACTCCCTTCCTCAAGTGATTCTCAAAGGTAAAAGATTTTCATGCCTGGATCTTTTTTACACCAATAAAAAAAAATCATCTTTTCCCCTTCCTCCCAAAAAGATTTCTTAACCATCAACCTATGTAAACACTGTTCATTCCTATCTCACGGAAAAGAATCATTTCACAGGATTTCTTCCAAAGTCCTATGGGAAAACAGGTATGAAAATTCTCCTCCATGCTGACCTGTGTAAAATACTGTGGAAAATAGTACTACATGCCTTTCTTTAGTAATCTAAATATCTGGAATAAGATTTTTATACTCCTTGCATGGAGGAATTATTTTTAAAAGCTGAAAAATTGTCAGACTTATTGCCTCCGATTTCAAATCAGTGGGAAGCCTCCCAATAGCTTCAGGATCATTTGGACCAGGCTTTAAATTCAGGCATTTCACCCAATGGACAGAAACCATTCTGAGTTCCACTCTAGCAATAACTGCATTGGTGCCTTAACTGTAATAGCTGAAGAGCTGTCTCTGTGAAAGTAATTATTTCCATTAATTACCTAGTAAATATCCCCAATGTCTACTTTTAGTTTGCTGGTATTTTCCACCTGTTGTGATCCTAGATGTAATCCTCAGCTGGAGTTTACACTTGCTTGAAGTGGACTCAAGTTGTGCTTTCTCAGTTCTACCAGGGATATAAACACTCCACATGTGGCCGGTACCTTTAATGACAGACATCTTCAAATCCAGAAAGAAATCCAGTAATTCTTTTTGTGGTGTACAACAAAAACTATTGTGTATAGCAGCACCTATTTTCTGGAGACCTTATGCAGCACCAGCATTTATTCTGTGGAGTCACGACCTCCAATATTTTATTGTAATATACACCACACATTGTCTGAATATTGTCTGTGACCATTTTGCCCTCAAAATTGGGACTGATATTTCAACCAGTTTGACACATCAGGCCTAAGCTTTACTAAAAAAATACACTCAAATGCAGTGTATCACTGACAAAACTTACCACCAATCAACACTGGAAAAATTAAGTAGTAAAAGGGGCTACAACACAGAACTCCAGCCTTGAAAGCAAATGTGCTTGCTGCTGAGCCAAAAAGCTTGTAAGGTTAAGTATATGTAGTTTTGTGTATTTCACACTAACATGAGAAAGACTCACAAAGTATAGGACTTTCAAATGATGTCTAAAAATGTACTGGCATGAGTTTGGGATGGCCACATTACTCACAGACAGTGGCTGCTGGAAGCTGCTCAACTCTTTGAAATGTTAAAAGTAGGCTCAGCTGAGAGAGAGACAGGCATTTAGCATGCAGAGGAAGTCAAAGTTGCATGATAAACGTAGCAATCACATATTCATACAAATAACATCTCTAGATGATCAAAACTTAGCTTTGATAGGACAGGACCACACTTCTAAGGAAATAGTTATTCCAGAAAAATATGACCCTAGAAAGACCAATTTAAAAAGTAGACATGAAAAGTACCATTCTCTGTCAGTAACACTTTATCTTCCTCTTTGCAATTGCAGGAGCTACCTCCTCCCTGGAAGGCCATGAAGAGCACTTGCTTTGTGCCTGAAGCAAGGGTGTCTTGCTAAGCCTCCACCTCTGGGTGCAGTAAATGCTCTTCTCCTTTAACCATCTGTGTAATAGGAAGCACCACATGTTCCAGCCTTCTTCACTCTTGTTCAGCCAAGGATTTCTATGTTTCCCAGGGACAGCTGCAGCAAGGCTTCCAGTGAGACCATTTTCCCCACTTTCAACAGACTATTCATATAGGCACCTATATAATTGGCTGCAAGGGACCCATGCCTTTGATCTAACAATGTACTGTCATAGGCTTCAGGCCTTGCTGTGGACACAGCATCTTTCCTCTAAAAGAAATTATACTTTCTCATGGAATGAGAGCAGGAAACCTCAGCCACTCCTCAGAATGTGCCAAATCATACATTTAGTTAAAGTCAAGGATAAACCGTTGCTACCGATAATTTTTATTATAACAGAAATGCTAGTGGACTTACTTAATAAGTCAATTTTAATGTTCCTTTTACTTATTCAGTGGGACTTAAGAACAGTTTGTTTCTTGACTTCTTTGGAAACATTAAAAGATCTCTGTCAGTTCCTTATGGATACTTAGGACATTAAGGCCATGCCATGTTACTATATTCTGCCATTAAAAAATTAGTCATATCCTGCTATGGGAATTTACATTAAATGAAAAACTAATGGCATACAGCCTGCTTCTCCTTTGAGCAAACAAGAAGACAGACCATGTGCTTCACAGGCAGTAAGGACACAGGGCTTCTCACAGTGACCATGCCGGGACCAAATCCTCCCAGCCCACGACCATCATTAGAATTTCAAAAAGAAGGTTAAGTGACACTCAGTCCTCATCTGCCATTGCAAATGGTAAAGCCTTAAAGAAGTCCCATTTTAAAATATGAGCTCACTTTTAATTCACATTTTGAAATGAATTAAGCATATGCACTGCAACTAGAATATGTATTAGAGTTTTACCTCACTAGCAAGCTATTACATCTACCATGAGTGCCTGTCTCATGGTGTGACCAATTATTTGTTCAGCAGAAAAGCCATTGTTTCTCACCTCATCAATTACAAGAAAAAAATGTTTACATGTGCCCATCTATTTTCATACAGCTCAGTTGTCAGCTTTAATTAGGTTCTAATTCTTTCCATCACTAGTAATTCTTATCTATTTATCCATGTGAAGCAAGTGGGAAGTTGTTTTAGAACCCATAAAGTATACGCTGTTGTAATTAATATTGTGAATGTGTATTTTCCTTTACTGGCTTGCAGATCTCCCAGTGTGTTTCCTCCATGTCTGTGTCATATTACGAGACCTAACAGGATTTATTTGTCACATGTTCTGCCACTGTTTTTTCATGTTTGCTTTCACAAACCTGTTATGCTTGGACAGCTTCAGAAACAACAATTATAACTAACTTTTCTATGCCCTTCTCATCAATGATAAATGTGAATTGCCATATATCACCTTTATTATGGATTATTTATGCACAGGAAAAACTTAGTACTATTGTGAATTACTGATTTCCTTGAGGGAAAGCTAGTGGTGCTTTGGAATGATTACAAAATGGTTTTCTGTAATCATCAAATTGTTCTACAAAATTGCTGGTTTGTAATTTGGTTTTCATTTTTCTAGTTGTGGTCTCTTCAAAATGGGACACTGACAATGGGACTATCTACATTTTATATCTGGCTGTCCACAACCATTAATACCAACAATGCAACTGTCCTCATAGTTTTTCACGACACAACTGGATGACTTATGAGATGGAAACCTAATTTCTGTATTGTCTCTGCAGACTGGAAAAAAAACATGGAGTATATTGAAAGCAAAAGAACATGCATGTAGGACTGCACACATCAGGCCTGACAAGTGAATGCCCCAAGTTTGTGCTGACTTTGAAGGCAGTTTTCTTCAAGTAAGTAAGTTATTACTTCTAAATTGTGTCTTCAGGAGCTGAGGATTTGATTTTTATAATTGTAAAGTACTACATCCACGTTTTAGGGAACCGTGGAAATAGTGACACAGAACAATGGCACAACATTCTGTAAATAAAATAAAATAAAATACGTACAGGGGACATTGGAAATCATCTAAAATAGCATTAGTGTTTTTCTTGTAATCTGGAAATAAGATTTGGAAGAAATAAAACAAACCAAAGACAAGAGAAGAGAAAATAGCCCAGGCAATATTAAATAAGTATAATGCAGAGATAATGAAAGAACTTGCCAGCAGAAGTAAATAATACAAATGAAGAAATGATAAAGGAGAACATTAGTACCATCTGTGTTTTACAACCACTAGACTTACTCTACATGGCAGTACCCCTAAGAGAAAGTCCAATGAAATCTATGAATTCTTTTCAAATGTGCACAAGAGACTCCATTTTCTGTCAGTCTCTGTGAATTTAGCTACATGGAGATACATCTGAAAAAGATGCTTATAAAAAGAGTGCATTTGGTAGGTTTGGGGTTTTTAGTTTGGTTTTGTTTATTTTTTTTATTTTATTTTATTTTTTTTTTACATTTTATAGCTTGTTCTAAGGATAGACCTCTTACTTTATCTCTTCTCAATTATTTAGTCATTTTCTCCTCCTACCATGCCAGGCACAGAGCTCACAAATCACAGTGTGAAACTAAGCTGTGCGCTAATACTGTCAAAATATGGCAGGTTTAAGTAGTGGTTAGTTAATTTAAAGAGGCATAGATTTTCATCTTTTGGAACTCCAAGAAAAAAGGTATCTCCCAAATTCACACTTAAGCACCTAGAGGTGAAGAGGTAATTTCATATCACATTAAAAGTCTGACTTTGAAAATCAGAGCATCACAACTTAATAGCTTTATCTGCAAAGGATCACCTGCTCTTTCCAGTGATTAGATCTTTCCACTGTAATAAAGATGCTACTAACACCATGCAGGCAGAAGGCTGGGTGAACAGAACCCAGTATTTGTAAGTAAGTAAGTAATTTTTGTAAGTAAGAAGCCTAAATTGCTACCATTCAGATGCATGGTGCATTGGCATTGCTCAGCACCTCCATTCTTCAACACTCTTCCCTCTATTTTCTTCAAAATGTAAACCTTGAAACTCTGGGCTTGGTGGTTTAATCTTGGGCTGGCAGCTATGGACTATGGACAACAAGCTACAATTTCATACTCATCTTTTCAGATTTAAAGTATCTGCTAATCTCTCTTTACATTTTTGCTAGAAATATGGTCTTTCAGTTGTGTAATGTCACTGATGTTAAGCATGCAAGGAAATTGGTCCACTATTGTTTCCTGGTTTATTTTCATTTATCAGAGGGAACATTAAAAGCTGGTCTCCAGCTCCAAGGTAAATGTAAGTGCAAGTAAAAAAAGTTAAGTGTAGGGTAAAACTGGCCCACGTTTTCCTCTTTGCATAGCAAGCACAAATATACCCCAGGCACCAAATAGAACTAGATGCCCTTAGGGCTGTGACTGGTAAGAAAGTTTATATGATCGCTTCACATAAACCAGCTAAAATTAGTGTTATGAAATTTCCATGACATTTTAGCAGCCTGGACATGCAGGCTGTTCTATTTCTAAAATCTTCAACAACTTAATATTATTATAATCATTTGCCTAGTAAGGTCACTCACCTTATCACAAAAATGGGCAAAGAAAAACTATTTTAAAAATCATCATTCTAGTGTAAAAGATATTCTTCAATTAAAATTAATAATTTTATAAATTATTTATATTGGCAGCAGATATAGTATAAGTGACCCCCTCTAACAATTTCTGTTAACTTTCTGTGGGTTTTTTTTTTGCTAAAAATGGGAGTATACCAATTTCAGAAGTATGATTGCCAAGAAAAGTTAATAGAGAAGCCATAAAGAAACCAATTCCTGAAATAACTGCTTCTCTAGCTTTTCATGTTCTTTCTCATAACAACTGCAGCTATTAAAGGGATTACTACTAAAAAAAATTCCTTAAGGCTTTATCCAGTAGGAATATCTCAATAGAAGAAATGCAACAAAAACAGTAGCAAGGAAGCCTCAGGCTGAACATTTGTACCAGATTCTCAGGGACTCATTGACAATTTCTTTCTTTATTTTAATAATAATCTGATGATTTTTTCTTACTCATAAAAATTGCCTAGGATATTTTGGAAAATCAGCTATAATCACAATATCATAACAAGTTAAGTAGACTTGTAGGAAAAATATCCCGTATTCCTAACTTACAGCATCACAGGAAGTAGTCCTGCATCCTTCTAGCAAATCTACAGAAATGCATGTAATCCAGATGTGAAGGACTTTGGATATACCTGTACATTACAGCAGAACCCTGCACAAGGAGCTGCATGGAAATTCAGAGCAAGCTGCTGCATGCATAAGATTGTATAGGATAACACACAAATATTGCCAGCTCCCAGAAGTTGGGCAGGTATGTTCTTCACAGTAGTACACTCAGACTAGTAACTGACCTCTCAGCATGGAAACTGTCTCAAATACAGTACTTCTATGGCATGTGTGTGTTGCTTCCATTTCTAGAATTACCTCTATGCCACCTACTTCAGATTTTTCTATATCACTTTGCAGGGGACAGGCATGGCATCTGGCTTGGACAGAGGAACCTATATGCAAAGTTGTGATCCTCAAAAAACTTTAATTTCTGTGTGGCTCAGTTTTCACCATTAGTTTTATTTAGTAAGCTTTCTGCTTCTGGAAACAGAATATACTTCCCACCATGCTGCTCAACACTAATGGCATTGTTATGCCCAATTGATCCAGAAAATAAGCCTTCCTTACTTATGTCCTCGGCGGAATTTATTTGGTAGGCTTTTCTGGAAGACTAGCAGAACAAACTTTATGTAAATTGTAGAGATGGTTACCACTTTCTTTTAAAACAGAAATAAAAGAAAAGCCTCCACCAGATTTTATGCAATAGAGCAATGATTGGAAGAGTCTCTCAGGATAAGAGGCAAAAAGACTCTCATTATTTCTTCTGCATAGAGGAATTTTAATCCACATCTTTCACCCTCCCAGAGAGAGCCTGTCACTGGGAGTTGCCCAGTTTCAGCAAGCCATACTTAGAGATCACTGATCCTAATACATTACTGAACTCAAGTGTGCTGTCCTGTGATTGTGAATGATCTCTAGGAAATAGTACTGAGCTGTATTTGTTGTTCTCACCTACATATTTGTGCAAAATAAAGTTTACATTTGAGTGTTATAAATAGTAATTTACTTAAATGAGTGCTAGGAAGTTTAACCTCTCTTGCCATCAACAGAAAAAAATTCACTGAAACCAGGTAATTATTTTTTTCCTTCCAATTGTGTAAAGGGTTTCTTCAAAGTCAGTTAGCTACTGACTTCCAGCTGAGCCTACACAGAAGGGCACTCCAAAGGCATCTTTGTAGAGCAAAGACTAACCCATGGCAGGCAGGATGCAAGAGAACTAGACCCCAGCACCAGGGGACTGCAGCAATTATTTTGGAAATTATTTTGGCTTAAGTGCCTACTAGCTACATGGGAAAGACAAATCACATTGAAGCCTAACTAGAATGAGATGCAGCTACAACATGTTTTATTGTTTGGTTCCTCATTCCTCTCTCCAGAAATAGTCACTGGATTATTTATTTTTAAAATCTTAACATTTTATTATAATAAATTAATTTTACTTTTCACTGAAAGCTAGTCAGAACAAAGATGGGTTTCAGGATATCTGACTAACCTTAAACTGTCATCTCCTCAGTATGTGGCAAATCCTTCAGTGTATATCAGCCTATTCTTACAGTCCCAAGAACCCCAAGTGCCTCCTCCAGCTTGTAAGATTAAGTCTGCTCACTGGAAAAAACAGACTCCAGGTAGTAGATTAGTCCCATGCTATCCATGTTAATCAGAACCTACTCAGCAGGCATCAGGGTGTATGCCATTCAAGGGTCCTCCTTAGCTTTATGACAATCCCGTAATCCATCAGACATTAAAGAACTCTAATGTAATCCCAGTTCTTCCTGTAGAAATGAGCTGATTCATGAGGTGGGGAAAGGGCAGAGCAGAGGGAGAAAACATTTCTAGCTTAGTGATTATATATTCACTTGGCAGAGGAAGACATGAGTTCCCGCTCCAAGGACTGTTTATGCATTTTAACCAATGACAATTTCAATGAAAAGTCCAAGTACAGAAACAAATGACATCTGATCATTTCAACAGATATTTATCACCGATAGTCATGATTAATCTTAGTCAGCAAACACTACACTAACATCACCGCCATTCAAATTCTTTACCAAGTTTACTTGTTTGGCATGCAAGAAGACAAACTGTCAAGGATGCTGCAAAATTCCTGCTAACTCAGTTCAAAGAGAGTAATTAACAGAATTAATCAATTTCAATTGAATGAGTTCAAAGAAATCTCCCATCAGTTGACTGTTTAGAATAACTCAAGGAAGATTAATTTCTAGCCGTGTTCTCTTGATCCCTATAGGCTGTTGATGACAGAAGAGTAGAAAGAAAGCTTTTCATCATCAATCACTTTCATTATTACTTGACTACCTGCTGTGTGCAAGGATCCACACATTCCTCTATACTTAGACAAGAAAGCAACTTATCAATAACTACTCAACTACTAGCCATTCAAAAGACATCTTAAGGAAGAATATACATACAAAAGCTGTTGCATAGAATATTTAATGGAAAGCTATATACAGAAAAAACACAACTTGTATTTAAAGTGTTACACCCAGACATGTTTCTCTTAAATTACATTAAAACCATATATGACAATTACTGATGAACTAACAGCAACCCATCCTTCAATATACCACTTGCACATTTCAGGTAAGTATGCATCTGTATTAGCTACACATACTACATTTATACACTCACTATGAGCTCTAATTATTACTGTAATATTAAAAATTGTATCGGTATGTCATAAGCATCTTATAATAATGAAATAAGTATAAGTAGTTTAATGAACTTATTTATTCAATCCTATAATAAAACAAAGCTAGAGATATCACTCAGCCAGATTACTGGTATTGAAATGTGTGACTTTGACCTGCACCACAGGACACCCTGTCTCACTGTAAGTGCTCTCTACTGCCCCTTACTACAGATATACTGACATACAAGATGCTGCAGTGGTAGAGTCTGTAACTTCATGTTCCTTGGACTTATATTCATTAAATGCTACAGAATGTATAAGGTCAAGCTGAAGGCTGGACGGTCACCAGTTTGTGAAAGGAATTACATGGTCTGGCAGCCCGCAATAATGGATGAAAAGGGTAGGTGTCTTTGTTCCAGTTCAGATTCACACCTCATCAGTTACTGTGTGTTGATGCAGGCTCACTGACTTAGATTACACCGCTGTAAATAGAGTCAGCTAAGCTTTCACAAATTTTTCTTATGATTTCACCACAGCACTTACGGGCTTTGGGCTTTGTCAATACGTGATTTAAGAGTCACCGTGCTCTGCACTGGTACACCTAGCTTTAGTTAAACACAGCAGATAGAAAGTAAAATTAGAGCCTGAATTACTTATATAACATATAGGGAAAGTCAGTCACGCATGAGAGGAACTCACAAAGGTCTTCCAGGAATTGCTATCAACTAGCCACTAGGCAATACTACAGAAAAAGAAGTGTACTAAACCCTATCAAGCTCTGGGATTTAAGTCTCTCAAGGAAGGATCTTTATGCCCTTCAGATTCCAGATGTTGTTTTGGTGGGCTTTTTAAAGTACTTGGCAGGGACAGAGTGAAAAGTGGAAAAGGAGAGAGGAAAAAGAGTTAACAAAGATCTAAAAGACAACCACAAGGTGCAACTTATTAGCTGAAGCATCCATCCAGGAGACAGGAGAGATCAGGGCTCCTATCTTCTACCTCCCGATGAATGCTTTAACCAGAAAGCCATTGGGTGGAGTATTCTTAATCCCCAAATATTTAGCTGCTTATGAATTCAGCAATAAAGCATTTACTATTGGCACCTATGTCCTAACAGGACAAAATGGAACACTTTTATTCCATTTTTTTATGCATACCTTATTCAGGCAAATTCCCATCAACTTCAAAGGAAGCCTAAAAACTCACAGACATTCAGTTCTCACATTATCTATGTCTATGTCTATATTTATGTGCCTATGCATGACTTGGTACGCCCCAGGGTCCTGCTCCACAGAATGTGTAGACCAACACCCGACTACAACATGCCATGGCTCATGCTCAGTCTCTGGGCTTGAGGTTTCTTTGGCATGGGAACTGGGTCTGAGAGGTGCAGGGACAAGGGATAGGCACATGCCTGAGTCATACCCCAGTATAGGAGTGGCATTCAGTCTGCCTCTGCTTCTGAGCCCAGAGAAATGGGAAGGACTCCCACCTACCATGACACATAAGTTACCTACCTGCTTAAGGGGTTTTCATAGGCATTCAGCAGAGCGCAGCTCTCAGAAAATACTAACATCAGGAAAGCATAAAAGGTCAATGTTAAAAAAAGCATGCCTGAAAAAAGTGTGCACAGCTTGGTTATAAATTAAGTGGAACTGTGATAGAAACCCATTTACCTATCATATTCAAAATCAGCATATGAACCAAAACGAAAGAGTCACCCAATAATTTTAGTGCTAAGCCTAGCTAGGTAAGATTTGTGTATTGGCATCATTACAATAGCATATATGTGTTCAACTTTGTGAAGTGTTCTTTATTTCATTAATTCTTTGAGGTGGAAAAGTGCTGTTATGTCCATTTTTATCAAAGGGACCTAGAAAATAATTGCTTGACAACATTACATAGGGAGTTCCCTGTGGACAAGAAATTTTTAACAGGTTGTGGTTTATCTGTGTACTCATTCATGCATTTGGACTGGGCCATTTTTTTCCTTTGTAATGGACATTTGTTTCTAAAATCTCTAAAATCATGATCATGGATAGAAAGTTTCTTTTATCATGCACATATGTTTAGCAGCTTCTGATTTTGTTCTACAAGTTCCTTAGTGCTCTCTTTCAACTGTAATGGCTATTTTTTAACTTTTCATTGTGAAATTTACTTTATATTTTTTTCTTTGCTATTTATATCTTAATTTAGTTTGGGGGATTTTTTAAACTAGCTTTCTTTCTCCAAATGCTTCTGGCCTTCTAGCTTATACATTCTACCTGTGAGATGAAATATCACATATATTTCCAGTTTGTGTCTCCCTCAATAATAATAAAATTTTATGTTTTCAAGAGACTGCTTTGAATCACATTTCATTTGTAGACAGCTCTTACAGAACTGAGTTTTTCACTGCACAACCTGGGCTTTTTTGTTGGTATTCAAATTGATTTAAGGTTTCATACTGATGTGGGTATCAATATCCAAATTTATAAGCAACAATTTGATTAATGTTCAATGGGGCATTTCAGTCTCTGAAACAGCTCACTGCCTGAGTAATTTCCACACAACAATCTTCTTTATTGTGCAGAATACTCCCATTTCCTTTTAGGTAGAGCTTTCCACACATAATTTTGTTTCTTGCCAAAGTAGCTCTGTGGAAAGCCAGGCACTGTTTAGTTCCCCATTCCTTTTCCTTCAGGTGTAAAATTTCACATTATTTCTTACAAATTCACTACACGTGAGAACTGAGCTGTTGAAGTTTTTTTTTACTTTGTCAATCCATTTCTTTTAATAAGACTTGTTTGTCAGCCCAGTCTACTGTGCCATCACCTCATTTCTTTCTAAACCTTGCATTCTCATCTAGGGGTGTTCTACAGCCTGGCAAACTGAAACAGCTGCTTCTAAACCCACATCAGAATTCCATACAATGTTTCTCTCTCAGTTTTGGTCTCTCTACTGTAATCTGATCTCAGAATTAGGATGCCATAAACATGGGAAAAAACATGGGTATTTTTACAAATATTAAACAACTTTCTCTCTTGGGAATTTCACGTGCAGTTAATCTCAGAATTTCATTCTTTCAAAAAGTGTGATTCTCTCGACTTTGGTTTTTTTTATCACAAACTGGTAATTAGGCAGCTCTTCTTTAACTGTAGGTTTTTAAATAATATCCACTGTCTCTGGCTTGAGGTTACTGGAAAAAAAGGAGTGGCTAGGTTTTGTGAACCTTTCTCTTCAGAAACTTCTCTT
The DNA here is from genome assembly GCA_024605025.1 of Megaceryle maxima. Taxonomy (NCBI): domain Eukaryota; kingdom Metazoa; phylum Chordata; class Aves; order Coraciiformes; family Cerylidae; genus Megaceryle; species Megaceryle maxima. Next base: position 75,152 of record JANHGN010003513.1, on the reverse strand, counting down.
TCTGAAGAGACAAAATTCTCCTTTAATGCCTCTGCATGGTGCATTTCTTGAGAACCCCAGATGCAATAGCTCTAGTCGTCAGCTGCTCTTCCAAGACCTTCATCCCTCATATCTTCTTCTATTTTTATGACACTGTATATTTCTTTTTCTGTTTCTTCTTCAGATAGCATAGAATGCTCTTGGTGGTAACTAATGCAAGTGCCCAGTTTGGACCTTGTAAGTGTGGTGAAACTTTCTAATTGTTCTAATGGGTAAACTGATAAAAGTATATCAGGTATATGTAACACTGGAGCTTGTGAGGGAGAGAAGCTGATGCTTCTTTTCTTACTCTTGCTGCTGATCTGTTTTGGTGCAAAGCAATACATTGCACAGGAAGTGTTACACTTCTCTCTAAGACTATTCAAGGTCCAATTTTCCTTATACCTTTCCTTCAACTTGAGTCTAAAATAAGCTTTGTGGCCATAGGAAGGAAATTCTAATAAGCAGTAGGTCTCTTGTAAGTGAATGGGGAGAATTAACACTTTCTGCAAGGAACCCAAAGTGGCCAGCACCTGAGCAGAAAGCCACCAGACATCACAAATTTGGGGTACTGATTCTTTCAGACCCACCTACAAATGGCATTACCCATGTGGGCCATCCTGATCCTGGTGTATGAATACAAAGAAGTGCCACATAATAAGCTGAGCATGTCTATTCTGTTTTAACCAAATTTATTAGAAGTCCTGTTAAACCCAGCATCTTATTTATACTGATTATTCTTGCTAGTAGCAACAATACATAGGAGGTAGGATTTTCCCAGCAAGCACTATCAGAGTGCTTCATGCCAATCCACAGGCCTCAGTGAAACATCATCAGAAAAAGTGCTCTTTAGTTCTAGTCATCAGAACTCCACAAAAATTAACCCAAAGAGAAGCAGAAAAGATTTCTAGATGGATTTTGTCAGAGTGGAAGAGCTCGGCTCATTTATTCTGGCAAAATGAAGACTGAGAAGACATTTGATTGCTGTGTTTAGATCAATCAGAAAGACTTTTTTGAGCTAATGGACCAAGCTGGCACAAAAGCAAAACCATTCGGTGAATAATTTTTGGCTGGAAATCGCAAAAAGCATGAGAAGAGCCAGCTTCTGGAACAAACTCTCAATAGGGAGGATGAGAACAAACATTGTAAAATAGATGCTGGTCAATTTATAAAAAAGATTTATCTGATATGCTGCCTGCAAAAACAGGAGTTCAGTCTCAGAGGCTCAGCTGAGAGAGATGGCCAGTCTTCCTGACCTCATAAGCCACATTCTCCAATCTTCATAGAGCCACATAGACTTCAGAGAGCTGTGGGGAGAGTGAATAGCTCAGCAAGTCCCAGATCTTTTACTGTTCCCTTGTGGATTTGGGCTGGATGGCCTCTGCATCCCAGACAAAGTTGTATCCATTGGCTCATGTTCCCCATCAGCCTCCAAACCAATGCAACCCACTGCCACGTGAGCGCTGTAATGCCAGCTTGGGAGTTTATTCGGCATGCAGCTCAAAAAACCCACAAATCCCAAACCCTTTCATTCACACACACACACACACACAGAGATGTAAGATTCTTCCAACCCACAGCTCTCAGGTACTGGGCTGTTCATTCTCCAGACTAAGGAGAAGAAAAATAATCTGGAAGAATGTCTTTTAGAATGAGATTTTTTTTTTAAGAACTTGTTCTCTGTTCTCGAGTATTTTTAGCAACAGTAACACTAAGAACCAGAGTGAAAATTGCACATTTTTATGCTAAGTTATCATCAGGGTGAAACACTGTACTGATAACTTGAGAAGATTTGAGATTTAAGAGGCAATAACCGTGTCCTGGACTGCATGTTCTACCAAAGCCAAAACACTCACAGCAAGTGTCAAAGCCAAGGATATGTGCCATTTATTAATAGAAAATGAAGCCATTGCTGAGTTAAGACGTAGCCTCAAGTTACTAATATAATTAAAAATTGTGATTAAATATTAAGATGAATGAAAAAAAATAATTGTGAGCTGTCAAAGTGTCAAGTAAATAATTTAAAGACATTTAAAAAGCAGTGAGAATACACTTTTTTTCTTTTTCTACTTCTTCATATTAATATTTTTTTTTTACCCTTTCTAATGCAATTCTCACACTTTACTGTGATAATTGCATAGGTTAGCAAGGTTACTTTCTCCTACAGTATACCTCTGTTGATAATACATGTTTGGAAATTGCAGAAGAGGCTGTACTTGCCCATGAAAAACAGAAAAAATGTCATAGTGAATAGGAAGACAACCATTTCTGGGGCAGTCACAGGGAACAACATATGTAGGAAAATTAATCAGAAGAATAGTCATGGGCTGACTGTGGGTCGTTCAGTTGTCTAAATGTTTTCTTACCAGAATTTTTCCATCACCTTTTTCTCTGCTGTTAAGAGTTATTCTTCTTACTTTGTGTAAATAAAACCCTTTCCTTGTTTCATCTAAAGGTTGTCATAGGCTGATTTGCTGCTGAGGAGGAACCAAAGAAGACGGACAATTGCTGAAGCTAATTTGAGAAGGCATCGTGTGCACTGGGTGCACAGGTAGTCAGAAGTTGGATCTTCCCACAGATGTGAATGCCCTCATCCACATACTGTGAGAACAAAAACTTTTTAAAACTTCTTGTTGTTTTTAAGAACTCAGTGAAAGACCCTCACATATCCCAGAAAAGCAACTAAACTGTCAGTTAGGATCTTAGGACCCTCACTTGGAATATGGAAGGGTTAAGACACAATATTAACCTGCTTGATTCAGCACCTTAACCAGCCTGGCAGTTTCAAGTAGTTGCATAACTGTGTCCATGGTGGAGCTGAAATTCAGGTTCCCATGGGAAGTTTCAGTTAGACTGGTGCTTTCCTTTGAGCAAAGTTTTTTTCTTGAAGAACTGGCTTCTGTCATCAAAGACATTTTACTACAACTCAAAAAAAAATTCTCAGTGTCTCCAGTTCATGGTAGCAAATAAGAGCAACCCAGTCTTGTCCCCGCTATGCCAGATGTACATTCCTGCTATTTCAGTCTGCCACCAACTTGAATGAAGGCATTATACTTTCATGAGTGTTGTACACCTGTATTGCGATATGCTAACTCTGCAGTGATGCAGGTAAACAACCTTAGCTAGAGTACAGAGTATAATAACACCCATGCACAAAAGCTGTGTGTCACTAAGGCACTGTGCAGTGTTGAAAAAACTCAGTAAAAGCCAAGTTCTCACCTCATAATTTTTCCCCATAGATTATGGGAAACAGAACTCTGATGCACACTTTAATGTTAGTTGAAAATGAAAAGTGCACAGTGCCCAGTGGATCAGTGAATACATTTTGGAGAAGCCAACACAGAGATTCCCAGCTGAAGAATTTCAAGAGGATGGTAAGGACTTGTTCTGGCTTGAGCTAGAACAGAATTAATTCTGTTTGGTGATTTTACTTAACAGCTCAGTCTCTTCAAAGTAACTGCACTTTCTGAAGTGAGTGGCATATTTTTGCAGACAGTGTCTTGTTCTAGCAGTGATAACAGTCCATGTTTAGAGTTACTACCAAGGACTGGTGTGCAGAAAGGCTCTTGATAATACTTGCTCCTGTGCAGACCAAGATAGCTGCTAAATCTTGTGTACCTCGTTGGGGGTGCAGAAAGAAAGAGGCTGCACAGGCAGGGAGAAACAGACTGGACAGGTCACCCTAAACTGACCAATAAGATATTCCATCCATATATGTCATATTCAGTATAAAACTGAAGGATCACAAGGGTCAAGCTCTCTTCTTTAATGGCCAATGTCTGTCCATTCTGCCTTCGATCCTAGTCAGGGCATTCTTGAATCCAGTTCCCATTTACCAGAGTCCAGTCTGGGATTTCCCCAGTGTCTGCCCACAGCATCAGTGGTGACAGTGATGTGATTGCCGTTGTGGGATTGGGTTCGATAGTGGTTTTGTATATATTTGTATATATTTCATTGTATTATTATTATTTTCATTAAAGCTGGTTTAGTTTTCTTTTCCAATCCATAAGTCTCTCTCCCTTATTCCCTTTCCCTTCCCCTTTGGGAAGGGAAAAGGATTAATAGGCAGTATCTGTCATTTGCCTAGAGGCTGGCCCAGCCCTAACCCTTGACAGGAGTTCAGTTGAGAATACAGTAGACTTCCCTCCACTCTTAATTCTGAGGACTTCCAATCTGTACCAGGAATGACCCTCTGCTTAACAGCTGACAATTTTCTGCCTAGAGGTCTGTTATACAGGCTGTTTTCAACACACTCTCAAGTGATACAGCTGGAGGCATCCACAGTTATGCCATCACTGTCTTGTTACAGACCAGTGTCCCCATAGCTTTAAATACAGTTGAAGTTTTTCAAAGAAGCTGTTCTTCATCCACAGTTAAAACCAGGATTTCTGCAGTGTTTGTTATGGTTTATTAGAAATCCTGAATACTTTTGCAAAGCCTGTCCATACATGTGTTTTCTGGGTATGTTTCTTTCCTGTCCTTACCTTAGAAATCTGACTTCCACCAGTTTTCAGTTTGATCTTTTAAGCTGCCCTACTCCATTGTGAAGATGTTCTCTTCCCTGCACAAGTGCTTGGTTCTCTATGGAAGCAATAGCACTTGTAACTTCTATACTGAATCCCATTCCTCATCTGCATGCCTTCTTTTAACCACACAATAGCAGCCTGGGTGAGCTCTTCATGAAGGTGTCCCCTTCTGCTAGACACTTACCTTACTTGAATAGAAACTTGAAGTAGATTCTTGAATATAAATATGCCAGCCTCCTTACGGTTTGTATGAGGACAGGATTAATGGAACGAAGCATATAAATGTACAAAAATTTGTATTTTACAAGGATTTTACTTCTGCTAAAACATTTTTTTTCTCCTTCTATTCATAAAGGATAGGATTTTCTGATGCAAGTTTTATATACTATATTTTTTAAGAATACTGGAAGTATATCGATACCAAGTACTTATTCATTGAATTAATCTTTTCTTACCCTTAGTAAAAGGGCACAGGTTATATATCAGCTTCTTTTGGATTTTTTTTATATCAGGTTGCATCTATGTAGCAAAAGAACTAAGACTCTTTCAGCAAATCTAAGTAGGTAAAGAAAGGATTCCCAGAACACTTGTCACACCTGCAAGTGGCAACACAGTTCACATGCAGCACCCAGGCAACCATGAAGAAAAACTGCCTAGTTAAGTATCTGCAGTGAAACATAGGTTTTGGTGAGTTTTGTTATTGATTTCGATGGAGCTTTACACTTATTTTTATATCACATTTTGGTAAAGGCAAGAATTCTGTTCCAACTTGAGTACAAATACAGTTACTTTCCACTTTGTTCACAGGCTGAGAGCTGGCCATTTCTCAGTAAGCCACAGAACCACTAGAAAGCCATTGTTGTCATGTTAGGTGGTAATTGCCACAGTCTCAAAACAAGCTCAACTCCAAGCAGCGCATACAAAGAACAATAGAAGCTGTAGCATGCTGCATCTCATGAGTGTCTTGCCTCTCTGTGTTTGGTGATGATATGAAGAGAGATGATTGTGGCCCAGAAGACAGATGGTGAAGTATAGCTCCTTTCTGAAATACCAGCTACAGCGTGGCCAAGCTACGTCAGCAGAACTCTTCTCTGCCATTTTCTTGCAACTGTTCTGTTCATAGGAAATTACATTCCAGAGATCATCAAATCCAAGCAGCAGTGACTCATACATTAACAGGATTTTACTTTCAGTCTCCTGCAGTTTATTCTTTACATGGGTTTTCCAAATTAAAGCAAAATTATGATGATGCCTATCATTTTTCATCATGGTATTTCTGCATATACCTCAGCAACAGGGGCTACATATCTTTGCTCTTCGGTCCCAGACCAGATTCCTTCTGCAACTATGTTTTCTATCCTCTTCTTGACCAGGGGTTTTCAAAATTCCTTAAAATAATTACAATTACATTTGAAAGTAGTTGATGTCTCATCTGAAGCACCACAGCATTCTAAAAAAATACCTTGAGAAAACTTCAGAAACCTTCTCCTCCATGATTTAGTAGTGGATATTGTTTCAGGATTTGATTTGGTTCTCCACAATAGCCAAGGTTATACTGGAGGTAGCACAGCTTTAAAAAAATATATATAATACAAATTAATTGTGGTTTTCAAAATGTTGCACTTGGCTCCAGTGTTTGATTTCTACCTGCCTGGAATTCTTTGGAAGCAAATGCTTATTTGTGTGAGACATCAGACTATGTACACCAGGCTCAGCCACCACATTAGTGTGCACATTATAGATGGACCCTGCTGATCTACTTCCCTTTCAAAAGGACAGTTGGATAGAAGCAGTTTGGTCAGTACTGGTGCTGTAATAGTCAAATACAGTCTCTTATTTGAATGTGTAACCAGGTGTTCAAGGCTCTGATTTATCCATGCGAGAGAAACAATGGGGCTGAAGGCAAATCTCTTCCTGTGTATGTGTGGGTTAGCATGTATGGCCAGCAGCTACCAGGGCCTCATTGACTTACACCGTGAGGATACTCTAAAAAGAGGGTGAAGATTCTACTCTTGGAGCTATTGAGGCTGCATTACTTCAAGCCATGTGTTTATAGGTGAGGATATGACCAGAGTGCCAGTCCGTGTGACAAAGATCACTGGCATAACCACTGGTATGACCTCTGAACCCCTCCTGTCACTTCTGATATGGTTATAACATCTCTGAAGCTATCCTTGTCAACCAAGGAATGGGGGCAGAATGAGGCTTTGAAGGGATCCTGCAGCAGCCTCTTAAGAGTCCTTTGGAGGTAAAGCTACGAGTCTGAGAAAACAGAGCATAGTGTCAGCACTTTCTTTACCATTCTACTGACTTTCCTGTAGGTACATAAGTGCACAGAATACTCTAAGTTGTTTTGTGGGCAAATCCAAAACAAATGGTAGGAGGGAAAATTGAAAGATCTATTTGAGGGAATAATGGCAATATTAGCAAGATAAAATCATTATGTAGGCATGTCTCCCACTGAGGAGTTTTTGCTTTGTACAGATATTTCCGTGAAGAGTGGGAAAAAATTGAAGAAGTATTAGATGCAGCAGAGACAATCCAAGCAACCAACCTCAACCAACCAAGAACACAGCACACGCACCTAAAAGCAAGTCGATGGGAATTTTGCCCTATTCATCAGTGCTATAGTCCTAGGCACCCTTAATGATAATGTTCTTTTATAAATTATACTACAAACCAGAAGTTGTTATATATCTCTGGTCATATAATATGGTTTCTATTTAAATTTCTGTTATGTGGCTTTGCCAGTTTGCAAGAGATTTGAACTTTCACTTGCCTTTCTCTATTACCTACCAACTTACCAACACATTTTTAGACAGTGATACATTTCTGGTTTGGAAAACAATAGGAAAAAAAAAAAAAAAAAAACAGAGAGAAACAACAACAACAACAACAAAAAATAAACAAAACAAACAAACAAACAAAATCAAAACAACAGAAAAAAAAAAACCAAAAAAAGCAACAAAAAAAAAATACCCCAAGCATTTCTGAGTTACATAAAGGATAATAAAACCAGAGATTCTGCGGTTACTGTGCAACTCAATGAGCTTTCAAATGAAGAGTTCAGCAACCACCACTCCATCATAGAAGTGACTGTTAGGAAAGATTTTTTTCTGCTATTAATAGATGCTCAGTTTAAAATATGATACAACATATATTACTCCCCTTTTGAGGTAGAGAAGGCACAATCATTTTTGTCCTAAATAACATACACAATGCCTTTTTAGAACAAATATATGAAATGAAAGTAATTTGTTTTCAGCTTTAAATGCAAGGATTGGTCCATGTTAAATACAGAAATATACAATATATTTTGTCTTAGAACATAGTTTTTCTTCTACTTGACAATCAATTCTGAACGGATTGCTATGCCTGTATAGAATCCCAGTGGTTTTATATATGTGGACACATACACTTATCAGGTAGCAGGAAGAAGTGAGATTATAAACTCCCTTAAATTGCTTTCTGGGTGATCTATCTGTGTCCAGTATATTGTTCCAGTACAACAGCTCCTAATACTACCAATTTTTGTTTGTGGAAAATGTTATAATTCTCTGGGCTTCTCTTCCAACCACATATCATCAGTAAAAAGTGTTGTATTATAATCTTAATCCTGATCCCAAAGTAAATAAAATAGTTTCCTAATTAAAATTATGCATTTTGAATCACTTGATTTTGCCACCAAGCTTTTAGGTAAGTGACTATTTTAACTTGTAAAGAGTCTAAGACTTAAGAAAATCCAATAAAAAAAGATATTAGGATATATTTTTGGCTTTTAAATTGTTTATATGCAAATTCAAAAATAAAATAAATTATTTAGAAGAATGCAAAAGGCATTCTTCATTTAACATGGGTCATCTTAATATTTAAGTAAATAATATGGGATATACTAATGTACCTGAACATCCCCTGAAGTAAGACACTGTAGCCAACACTAACAGCTTTTAATTTGAGCCCAAAATCAAACTGGTAGGTTTTGATGACTATCACTTTGCTGCCATATAATTAATTTCCAAGAATCACAATTCTTTTGTCTATAATTCAAAGAATAAATATCCTGTAGTAATCAATACACCCTTTCATTCTTTATGATAGTTAATTTTTAACATACTTCAGATAATTTTCATTCAGAAAAAAAGTGATGCTTGTGGATCTATAAATATATTAAATAATATGTTTTAAATCAACATAGTATCTTTAAAATATCTCTGTTTTCACCCAAAACGAGCACAGCAAATGAACCAACCTCACTTGCAGGCACCTCTCCTGTTCAGTCCTTCCCACATTAGTGTGTTACCAGCCCTGTGGCCTCACACTTGTACAAACCCCTATGTGGACAACACATTTCTAGAATGCAGTTTCTTGCCTGCTGGAAGCCGACTTTCAAGGTTGACTTCTGTCATTTTTGCTTGTTTGTAAATCTATTTCATAGGACAGAATCAAAGATGTGGCTCCAGAGTTAAAACCGGAAAGCTGCCTGAAAGTGCTACTTTTGTGGCCCCTGGACACATTCAAATTTATCTGCTACAATAGGACTATTCATTCAGAAAAAAAAAAAAAAAAAAAAAAGCAGCCCTGCAGTTTTAACTTCAATTTTAGAAAACAGAAGGACTCCATTTACCTCAATATTTACTGTGCACCCAAGATAGGGGAGAAAATATCTTTTTTTTTAACTTAGGCATTAGTTAAAGCATTTTAGATATTACAGAGCAAAGAAATTATGTTCTTTTTCTTTTTTTAAAACATCCCAATTTTCTTTTTACCTTTTTTTTTTTGGACTATAACTTTGCAAAATTTGATGCTTCAGGCTCATTAGTTGGCAATTTAATGGTTTTGCTCTTTCATGTTTGTTCATGCATCCCAAGTTTTGCTTTTAATTTCATATTTTTCTGAAATAAATGTAGTAGTTAAAATGGATTTCCACTTAAGCCATTATGGACTGGCAAAGGGATTTTGCTTCTATGCCTAAGAACAGCATGTCTTTATAGATCTGAGAGTGCAAATTCTTGCAGAATGTGTGTAAAGCATATTTTAAAGATTTTTTCAAATCTTTCTCAGTGTTTCATAACATAGTACATGAGTCTTTCTTTTCTTTTAAATAAAATAAAAAATACTGATTACTTAGTTAAGTGTCCCTTCAATGCAATGCATTTTTTTTTTTGAGAATTAATAGACATAGTCTTCCTTTCGGAGGGCTGATTTTACTGAAGTTTAAAAAAGAAAAACCCTTCCTGTTAATGCTGCTCTATACATTATCAGTGTTTCAGCAAAAGGATTCAAGTAACAATCCAGAACTCAATCTGGCATAATTGTCCTTATTTTACTGAAGTAGGGTTGCTTTAGTCTAAGCACAGAAAGAACTTCAATTCATTGAATCATACAGGGACAGAAAGCTGCAGAGCTGTACTGAGATTAGTTTGATCTAGTTTGATAGAAATGAGAATTAAAAAGCTCTGTCACCAGGCACCCTCTTTCTGACAAGAGGGGTCTCTCTTGCCTGTATTAGTACTTGGTTCTTCTCTCTGCATTCCCACTCTGTACAGGCTGAGCACTAAATGTCATAGCCTCATCACCGACAGATCTCAGCCACTCATTTTCCCTTGGTCCCACCACTAGAAACCCTTGCTTTGATGCTGTACCCTTGCACAGCTGCAGAGCAGCATTTCATCGGTGACAGTTACAGTAATTTAGAGAGAACATAGCATCTATTTAATCCACTAAGTGCCATGTTATTTCAAAGAATAAGCAGAGACTGAGGAAAGCTGATCTCCATCTCCATGTCCTTCCAAAACACTAGGAACTGAATCTGAACCCTGAAGATAGGCGGATGTTCTGCACTTTTGTTGCTGACTTTGATTTAGGAGAGTGCTATCGCAACAATGCTTCAGGAGGCCAAAACTCATGGCTATTTTTACTCTGCTTATTCAGAAAAATCACACTGTATTATTTTGAAAACATTTTACACTTTTTGTATCAACAGGAACCAGAATCTGTCCAAACTTTTTGGGTTCAGTTAGTCAACATATGCAGACAGAACAGTTGTGAAAGGAATTTTTAGATCCTGGCCTAAACTCTTGGGATTGTGAAAAAGAAGGTAGGAACAAACAAACAAACAAAGACCAGAAAACTTGTGCTAGGTTGATGTGCAATCCTGGACTCCAATATATTACAGTTCACTGTTAATCTGCATTTTATTTTTACAGGAAACACTGCATGAATAAAATCATCCCTTTTCCAGCCCACTCTGACCTCCCTTTAGAAAGCTGTGCTTTCCTTGAACAACTCAAAAACCAACTGTGCATTTATTGTAATATTTCATGTAGTAAGAATTGTTTCAAAACACAAAATTCCTAAAAAGTGGTTGTGACTACTTTAATAATGTATTTTTTTTCCTCTTCACCAGTCAAAAATGAAGAAGGATGTAATAAATAAAACAGTGGAAGGACGCCAAAAAGATACTTGCTTCATGTTATCTTGTGGTTTACCGCATCATACTGAAGATCTCGGTGTTATACCATGTTGAATGTTAGATGCATTTGCCTGCTAGGAGAAAGTTCTCTTCCAGAACTGGATGTAGGAAGGAAATCCCCTCTTTTAATTACAGATTAATGAGGATGGGAAGTAGTTATACACACAAGAAAATTGAGCTACCATCTATTTTATCTATGTCAATCAATACCATTAAAATAAAAGTATGGAAAATCTACTTAATCTCAACATGATTCCTCTCCACTTAGCAAACACACTTTTTCAGTACTGCTTATCTTTTTGATTTCATACTTTAAAGGCATTAGGAATTAATTTCTATCTTTTTTTCTCTTTTTAAACCCTGTCTCATTTTCTTCACCCAAGCAATTTTCATCTTTCCCCTGTTCCTGCAGTTGGTATACTTCCAAATTTAAAATCTTGACCACAGTAGAAAGTCCAGGAGAAACAAAAATCATCTGTACTAAGCATACATTAATTTAGTTAATCTCTGCAAATGAAGTCCTTATAGCTATAGTGGGCTGAGAAATGCCTGGCTGCATTTATTAATGCAGTTCCTTAAGTAATCTAGAAAACTGGAAAGTTTGAAGACCAATGGAATAATGGAACACAGGTTACAAGAACAACATATCAACCATTTGGCTGCTCCACTACCCTCAGAGAAAGAAGATGTGATATTAGGAAAAATCATTTGTGGTTATGATTTTTCCTCTTTTCTACTCTTTGTTCACCTTTCTCATTTTAGATTATAGCTTTTCTGGCAATACCTTTCTTGCAAATACTGAAATAGTATCAATAAATTACCCTAAAGACATACAGATTAAATGCCTATTAGACACAACCTTCAAAGCAAGTCACCTCTGGTCCTATTGACTTGTTTACATTATGTTTTGGTTTCCATATGAAAAAGGTTTTGTGCTACAGCTCATGGCTAATATTTACCTCCACCTTCCTTTAATTTGTGGTGCACCAACACTTTTGAGACATACTCTAATGTACCCTTCAGATATAATACCACAGATAGATACAGAAAAGGATTGCATCCTACTAATACAAGCCTATATATGAAAGTTCCAGTTCAGAGAGGACAGACTTACTGCTTTCTTCCCTTTTCTTTTGAAAATTACTTTTTGTTTTTAAATACTAAGTTGATGTAATTTCACCCAATAAACAGCAAATAACTAAAGATACATTCACACACTTTATAATGTGCAGATTGCATAATACAGCATGATGGCCCTATTCCATTATGCTTCATTACTAGGTTGAAAATTACAGACACTCTACTCTTTTTTTTTTAGTGTTCTATCATTTTATATTATGTCTGCACGGTATGTTACTCTATGTAGTAAGTAATCTAAAAACATTTTCTGCCTGGCACCCTACTAACAGTGAGCAGCACCTTCCTTCACTTACTTAAATTCTAGTTAGGTAATTACATTCTGCCTGAGGTCTCTTTCAGATTTTGCAAATCTTTTCTTCATTTGTCATGAGTTTGTAGTGGTGCTGCAGGCTATGGAATAGCTTCACTTGGGTGCTGCAGCAGTCTTGAAACCTCAGTATAATTTACCTCAGCTATTGTCCATACTCTTTAGAATCAGGGGATAAAAACTGATAGATAATAACTTGGTGATGGTGATGATGGTGTTTGCTTTCAGTGTTTAAAAATAAATATCTGAGTTCATTAGCTTCATAAAGTTTCAAAACTACTCATTCGTCAGCTGTGATGCTAATGGCTGACCTTATCTAAAGCCTCTGGTATTGTTTCAGAAAGCGATGTTAAATTCTAGAGAAAAGTATGTGACCACTGACACTCTGAGGGAGCAGAGAAGGAAGGAAGGAAGGAAGCAAAGTAAAACAAGGAGAAATCACTGTAGACTGGGCTTTTTAATCAGTAATTCCAGCCTAAACACTCACATCCATAAAAGAGTATAAGAGAAAGGATTCAAATAATTCAAAGAAAAGTGGTCCTTCAGTAAAAAGGGTTAAGTATTTTGGAAGGTATAATTTCAGCATAACTAGGTATTTAAAAGAAATGTAAATTCTAGTTCACTTTCAGAAATGTTGAACAATGATCCAAAGATGACACATAACTCTGGAAACAACAGATTTGCATCAAAGAATGAAGTTCTGTTAGAAGGCATTAAAGGTTCCATTATGGTGATATGTTCTTTATCCCCCATCCAGAACAATTACTCAAGATTATGTGTACCATTATGCTCAGCGAGGACTACAGACTGCCAAGCAGAAGGAGAAAATTCCTGCTCACAAACAAAAAACACTCATGCATCGCACTGAAAGGAAGCAGAAATTCTCTAAAGTTCTTGGTTAGTTGGTTGGGTTTTTTGAGGGGGAAAGACAAAAAAAAAAAAAAAAAAAAAAGACCTCCAATTTCTGACTGCAGTAGGGGCTACTCACACTAACATGTTAAAGTGAAAACACATAAAAATGTTTTAAGTGGTTTTTCGAAAAAAACCCTTTACCCAAAGGGTAAAGAACATTCCATTCATGAGTTTCTTTGTCTCCAAGCTCCAAATTAATCATCATATTGGTACATGTAAATAAATATGCAGTTAACATATTTAAGTGACATTTGTGATCAGAGCAAAGTTAAGGACATCTCCAACTTCCCAAATAAGCATTCTCAGTCATAACATACTAAATAACTGATGCAATTTGCCTAAATTATGTCATTCAGATATAGCAAGTCTTCAATACATATATAAGTGCTGTGTCTAAACAGACCTTACTACAAAATCAACGTTTCAGAAGAAAGGCTATGAACTAAAATGACACCTTTATTTAGAATGGTTAGGTATGTCATTGAGGCATTATCTCTGATTTAATTATGAATCAATTAATCAAATTCTACATTCTCATCCACCATTTTGAGTTATGGGAACTGATTCAAAACTGTAAAGTTTAACAAAATTAAGCATTTGTCTATAGTGATGGTACTTACAGTAAAAATTATGTCTTGCTTGTGGGTTCCTCATTTGGTGATGTAATGTTCAGAAGTCACCATGCTTTTGTTCTAAGATAAAGCATTTCGTGTACTGCTGTCTTTAAGGAGTCTTCTGAACAAGTCATTTCGACATAACGTATTCTCTTCCGAAGTATACGTATGTTGTCTCTCTTTATTTCCTGTCCAAAATATTCAATATACACATAAAAGTAAACTAGTAAGTTACTAATTAAGATACATAGCATTTATATAATGTTTTACATTTTCATAGTGCTTTACAAAGGACAGGTGACTGAACAGGTTAGGAAGCACTTAGAATGCTGAACCAGAATTACCCAGAGTCCTTTAAAAGATTAAATAATTGTATCTTCAATGTTCTAGAAGTTTTCAAAAGACCACAGCTTCTTTACTATAAATTAATTCTTCCTTTCGTAAGCATCATTCATGTGAAACATGATTATGCAACATGCAGTCTAATTGTCACTAAAAGATCCCCAGTATGTTTTAGAGAGTCAGGTGTGCCTTCAAGTATAACATTTGTTCCATCATTTATTTACAGAAGGAAGACTTACATTCCTACAACTTTTTTTTTTTAATTTATGAATTTCCTAAGTAGCAGTCACAAGCTGTTAAACAACTTTCTCAACTGTATCAATAGTTATTGATTAGGACAAAAGAGAAAGAAGTAACATAATCTTTAGAGTTTGATTTTATCTTCTGTAACTTTTTTTAGAAATGTAATTCTTCATGTCTTCCTCATCCACTCTTCCACCCAATGGGGTGCAGTATTATGGTTATCTCAATTATAAATTTTGAACCTATCTCAGTTATAAATTTTGACCCTAACTTATTTAATTCGCTATCTTCAGTTGCACACAGATTTATCAAGTTCAGATGGCAATAACTAAGGCATAATGTTTATATTTTTATTTAATTCCTTTAAAAAGAAATATTCTAGAAAATTGTATCACATTGGAATCTTACATATGAAAACTGGTCTGCAGTCATAATATTTGTGAAAATGTAATTGTCACAACAGTAGCCTAACAAAGGAGACAAAGAAAACTATGTTAAGTAGAGAAAACTATGTGGTGATATGTCAGTCATATAGCCTTATTCTTAGTTTTCTCATATATCATTTTAAATATTTGAAGATATGGCGAGGAGATAAAAGAATGAATGAATGTAACTGTCTCTCTTAAACATTCTGTAATCCACTTGTAAATATATTAATCCAAAACTACAGGCATATTATCATCAGAAAAAGGAAAGTCTGTCTTGACCCTTGGGACTTTAACTTGTACCCAAATACTTGTGTATGCTTGATTTACAATCCACTACCTCTAATCCAAATTCTTTTATCACCAAAAGATGAGCTCCTCTAGACAAAAAGAACTGCTGAAAAAACTCAAGTGGAAGAATGAAGTTCACAGCATGTGGAAAAAGGGACTGGTCTCTTGGGAGAATTGCAGAAACACTGTCAGGTATGTAGGGATACAACAAGGAAGGCCAAGGCCCTCTTGGAATTAAATCTGGCCAAGGAAGTAAAGGAGAACAAGAAGGGCTTCTTCAAATACACCAATGGTAAAAGGAAGAACAGGGGAAATGTGGGCCCACTACTGAATGAGGTGGGAGCCCTGGTGACAGAGGATGCAGAGAAGGTGGAGTTACTGAATGCCTTCCTTGCTTCAGTCTTCACTGCTCAGACCAGCCTTCAGGAAGCCCTGACCATGGAAGCCTGAAAGAAGGAAGTCTCTTCACTGGTTGATGAGAATTGGGTTAGAAATCACTTGGGTAAACTGAATGCACACAGATTCATGGGACCTCATGGGATACACCCATGAGTGGAGATACTGGAGAACAGCTGAGGTGCCTGAGAACTGGAGGAAAGCCAATGTCACTCCAGTCTTAAAAAAGGGCAAGAAGGGAGACCCTGGAAATTACAGACCAATCAGCCTCACCTCCAACCATGGAGAGGTGATGGAGCAGCTCATTCTAGAGATGATATCTCAGCACATGGAAGAAAAGAAGGTTATCAAGAGTAGCCAGCATGGATTTACTAAAAGGAAGTTATGTCTGACTATTCTGATAGCCTTCTATGATGGTGTCACTGAATGGGTAATGGATGTTGCCTACCTTGACTTCAGCAAGGCTTTTGACACTGTCTCTCATAACATCCTTGTGGGTAAACTCAGGAAGTGTGGGTTAGAAGAGGTGATGGTGAGATGGGTTGAGAACTGGCTAAACAATAGAGCTTAGAGGGTCGAGATCAGTAGCACAGAGACCTGTTGGTGACCTGTAAGTAGTGGTGTTCCCCAGGGGTCAGTTCTGGGTCCAGTCTTATTCAACATCTTCATCAATGACCTGGATGAAGGAATGGAGTGTACCCTCAGCAAGTCTGGTGATGATACTAAACTGGGAGGAGTGGCTGATACACCAGAAGGCTGTGCTGCCATCCAGTGAGATCTGGACTGGAGAGCTCAGCAAAGGCAAACATAATAAAGTTCAACAAGGATAAGTGTAGAGTCCTACAGCTGGGGAGGAACACCACCATGTACCAGTACAGGTTAGGGGTAGACCTGCTGGAAAGCATCTCTATGGAGAGGGACCTTGGCATCCTTGAGGACAATAAGTTATCCATGGGACAGTAATATGTCCTTGTGGCCAGGAAGGCAAATGGTATCCTGAGGTGCATAAAGAAAAATGTGTTCAGCAGGTTGAGGGTGGTTCTCCTCCCCTTCTGCTCTGCATTAGTGAGACCAAATCTGCAGTATTGTGTTCAGTTCTGGTCTTCCTAGTTCAAGAGAGACAGAGAAATACTAGAGTCCAACGGAAAGCTATGAAGATGATGAAGGGACTGGAATGTCTCTCTTATGAGAAAAGGCTGAGAGCCCTGGGGCTGTTTAGCCTGGAGAGGAGAATACTGGAAGGGGATTTTATTAATGTTTACAAATATCTGAAGGGTGGGTGTCAAGTAGAAGGGACCAGTCTCTTTTCAGTGGTGCCTTGTGATAGGATGAGAGGTAATGGTATCTAGGTGAAACACAGGAAGTTTCACTTCAACATGAGGAAAAACTTCTTAACTGTGAGAGTGACAGAGCACTGGAACAGGCTGCCCAGAGAGGTTGTGGAGACACTTTCTCTAGAGACTTTCAAGACCCACCTGGATCTGTCCCTGTGTGGCATGCCCTGGGTGTTCCTGTGCTGGCAGGTGGGTTAGACTCAACGATCTCCAGTGGTTCCTTCCAACCCTACCACTCTATTATTCTATGGAAAGATCTAAAAAAACTGTTTTTGAAGGCTGTGTTACAGATAACTCATTCACACTCTTATTCAATTAAAAAGGAACTTCCCATGAAAAAAGTTCTCATGAAACTTTTTCTCACAGATTGGTAAGCTGGGCCCAGACTCTAGAAACACACCCATGTGTGATAGCATTAAAATAATTGGAGTGTTCATGGCCAATCATACAATGTAATTTCTTAAGATTTTCATAGAAATCCTTAATATGAAAATGTGCTGTTTGTGAGTTCCTGTGATAGATACTTCAATAGCTTCCCATACCTAATTTTCTCAGCTTTCCACCAGGAGCTCTAAAATAGTTTTTTAAAAATAATTTTGCTTAAAACCCTGATGTCTGAAGTCAGGTAAATATTTTAGAACATGGCATTTTTTTCTTTAATTTCTTGGTCTTTTGTTTGCAGTGAAGAGCTGGAAATATGAGTTGTAGTTGACAAAGACCAAATAAAATAAGAGCAGAGTAGTATTTCTTATTAACTTTAAAACTTTATACCTACCAAGGGCCTGACAGCTATGATAAAGATATAGATGCAAATTAAAATCTGCCTTGCAGCAAGATTTATCTGTGTATCATTTTTTAATAAGTCATTAGTGCAAGGAGTTCTTCAAATTACAGGATGTTTTCTATTTTTGTGCATTTTAAGTAGACTCTCTGCTACTCTGCAAGCAACTGCTTATAGTAACAGTACTGATAGACAATGCTCCTCTGCTCCCAGGTAATCTGAAGTGATACAGATCTTTTGGTGCAGCTTTCTGTCTCTCTTAAAACAAACATGTAAATGCTGCCACCTAAGAACCAACAAAAATTAATCCCACAGAAAACCATACCCCGGGAATTTTAGGTCAAAAATAAGCAAGAAGTTCTTGGAACTAAAAGAAGCATCAAAGATGGTCAAAGCAAGCCTGACACTGTGAGCTGAAAGTATAAATTATCAAGAGACATTTTTCCACATAGGCTGTGTTTCTGCTGTAATTAATTCTGCTTTGATTGCTTGGCTTTTTTTCCTACAAGCAAAAACATTTTCCTGGTGTGCATGTCTATGAACACACTTTCAGATTATCAGTTCTCTTTATTTAGGCCATTTGTGATCATTTGGTTATTACACAAGCACACAAATTGCCAGTTTTCATTTACCATATCTCTAAGTTGTGTAACTCCTTTCTGTGAGCAATTGCCACAACTCTCTGTAAATCTAGAGTGTCTGCACTTGAGCACTGACAATAATTAGGAATGTATTAAATTAATTCACTTAATACAAGTCAGTTAATTAAGATCTTTGAGTATAAATCCAGAGTGGAGGAAGAGTCAGACTCTATGAGTCAGAAACTAATTAACAGGTTTTCTTGGAATTCCTCGGGGAATGGGAACTCTGACGGGTTGTTCCCTGAGAATCAGGACAGATCAGTTTATCTTGTCTTTGATAAAATAATGCAAATCTCATTTGCAGTCCAAGATTATGCAGCCATAACTCCGATACCATGTCTCTCTCAGTTTTCAATTGTAGTCATCTGAATTTTCTAGAAACTGAAAAAAGATTACAGCTAGTAGATCTTACATTAATTTACATTTTGCCTTTACTGTCTATTCCCTTCCTTTCTTTTCCCTACCCTTTTCTCTCCAACTCTGTCCCCAGAAATGTTTTTTCAGGACATCTGCCACAGGATAGACTTATATCATATGGCCCAGAAGATCTTCATGTCAGATAGGGCAATTTTTGATTTAAAAAATAAAAAGGTAATAATTAGTTTCAAAAGTTTATCTGCTTTATAAATTAGTTTAGGCATATTTTTTTGCTTAATCTAATATTTTGTTCATTTATCTGTATTATTTTTCCTGTGTTGATCGCAATTTGCAATTGTAGATCTATTCCCCAAAAAGCTCAAATTATTCATTTCAATACAGTTCAAGAATACTCTTCAACCCTCAGAATTGCTTTACCTCTTTCTCCTTTTCCATCAAAACCTCAATGAATCAATTCCAAGTTTCTTTTTTTTTTTTTTTTTTATGGGATTTTAGAATATGAAAATACAGCCAGTTTTGACTAATGCACCACAAACACTTCATCTCTCTCTCACATGCAGTACGTATGCATAGTAAAACTATCCTTTTGAGCACAGTAGCAATATAGACCTAATTTTGGAATAGACCCCATAAACATTTTCCCTAATGTATCAGAGAAAGTTTTACTGTACTATACTAGCTGATAGTAGACAACAAAAGAAAACAAGAAAACATTTAGTTTCAAATGACTTTTTGGTCTTCTACCATCAGGCATAAATTTGTTGACATTTTGTAACAAATAAAACAAATTATTCAAATTGCCCTTCTCTGAAGAAGGTTGTAAAAGATCTTCCTGTTTACAAAGTTCAGCAAAGTTCATATGCTTGTCTCACACCCAAGACATGGAATGCTACCAAAAAAAAGACAAGCAGGAAACACTTGCTTGTCCCTTTTCACATCAGAAGACAATTAACTCCATTTAGTTACTATAAATGCTAGGCTAAAGACATCCACTAACTTGCTCATCTAGAGTAATTAGCCTAAAATCCCAGTATCTGAGAAAACAGGCCAAATCGAAACAAGGCACAGGTTCAAAGCCAGTGAACAAGTACAAAAGGTGCCCTGAGGGCATGGAGTGGTTGCTCATGCAGGCTTCTAGCTCCTGTAGGCTCAACATCCAAATATGTGGCAAAGCTGCTCAAAGTTACATCTCGTGAGCACTCTTAGTCCATCCCAGGGGGAAAAAACCCAAAATATTCAGCCCTCA
Organism: Megaceryle maxima; assembly: GCA_024605025.1. NCBI lineage: Eukaryota > Metazoa > Chordata > Aves > Coraciiformes > Cerylidae > Megaceryle > Megaceryle maxima. The sequence goes on along the minus strand of JANHGN010003513.1, from coordinate 55,086 downwards.
ACATCTTCCTTTTAAGATGCCTCTCTCATTTGCCCCTGAAGATATGTCTTTTCCCTGCTTCAACACAAAGTCAAAAAAATGAGTTTCAGGAATGGAGTTGACTTAAACTAGTGTCTGACTTTGTTCTGAAACAGTGTGAGAAGTGCTCACACGGCTGCCTTACAATGAATCAGCTTTTAGTAAGTTGTTTGGTCCCTCCTACCTTCCAGATAGCACTTCAGCCAGCAAGCCCTAAATGAGCTTGGGTGAACAAACTGGTAGTGCAGTCTTTGACTGAATCTGTTGCTGTCTTTATTTAAACACTGATTGTTTTCCTTATCTAAGCAAAGACAGCAACTCTTGCCTTGTGAAGATATAACCTTCCTAAAAGTATAATGTTTTATATATTCATACCAGATATGCCATTTATATAGATAAAGAAAAAGCACACAACTGAAAGAATGACATAGTTATGTCATTAGCAAAATATTATAAAATCTTATCAGATTAATTCCATTCCTTTTGAAACCAATGGCAAAACAGCACTTTGGAAAATTCCCACACACAACTCTTAAGAGTTAGAAATATGAACTATTTCTCCAAATAAAAAATCATCTCCTTTCAAATACATGTCCTATCTAACCAATCCTCTGTATTCTTTACAGGTTCCACACATCCTCTCTATTCAGTCTCACATTTTACTGAGATAATATTGAGTCTATTCTACAGATACAAATACTTGACCAAAAATAAGGTATCTTAATTGTGCCAGAACTGGAAGAATTAGGGATAAAACTGTTCCTGTGCTATACTTCGGTCCCTGAATTACACATCAATTACACAAAAGTCATGCAATGCCTACAAAATGCTGATCTGCTGATACTGCTGAAAGATAAAAGTTTGAATGTACCCTCAACAATATCACATGCATAACTGTACCAGTGACCCATTGATTTCAGTTACAAACTATTCGAGCTGACGATTTTGTTTTCTCTAAGAAATAGGAAACAGATCCACAAGAACTGATTTGTGGATTTTAGATGCAAAATTAGATTTTGAAAGGCATAGACATCTATGTACACATGTTAACACAAAAAGTATTGTTGCACAATTGGAACATCTTACTACACTGACACACAATTACATCTGCATTGAAAGTAAAAGGTGATGAACTCAAAACCAAAGAGAAAATCCTTTTCACTCTGTGTGACAAGAATTTACAAGATAAAAATTAATTTAGGTATTTATATGACTATATTTTTTAATGTAGAAGAATATCCAGAATTATGTACTTTTTACAAAAGCTACAAAAGAAATTAAATCATTTGTAGCAAATCTTAATAAAATTTCTCTTTACTACTATTTAAGATGGACTTATATAAAAAATTTTAAAAGGCCATACAACTAAGTATGAATATGAAGACATAGCACAAGAATGCCTTAACAGAGTTAGAAAAACTAAGAAGCAAAATTAGTTTTAAAAAAGGCAACCAAGAAAAGGTTCTATTAATACTTAAAAATTAAGTGGAAAAAAAAGGAAAATACAGATTCATTACTTCAAAAGGAAGAAGCAAAAAACAGATGACTCAGAGAAGGTTGAAGCCTAAGTTATTAAGGTAGACTATGCAATTAACAGCTTCAGTTTTAACAATCTTACCTTGCTAAGCTGGAGTTCCCCCCAAGAATAAGACGCCCCATGTCTCCATGCAGAATATATCTAATTGTGAGGTAAGTATATTGGAAGTCACAAAGCTGGTGTTAAAATAATGTTTATGCTGTGGTCACAAAAAGGTCTGGGAAGGAAAACTGAACCATTATGGCCATTTTACAGGGAACAGTGTGGCATACCAATGTATCTGGGGTTTAGGGGAAATGATAGGAGTGTGACAACTTGTGTTTCTAAGAAAAGCACTCTCATCTTGAATGATATTGCATCAGTCTTAGAAATGGCCTCTTAGCCAACAGTTAGGGGAAGGAATGAGTGTTCATGAAAACAGCTGCCAATTTGGAGGAGAGAATGGAGCATGAAAAGGGAGAAATTTGGGAGACCAAAAATCCCATTCTGTCCTGTTTTAGTCTGGCACATCAGCTTTCAGCTATTTACTGCATTTGGGTTTTTCGAATAACATCTTCCTTCTCCAAAAAACACAGAAACAGCCTTTCCTTAAGCAGCTGATCTCTTCATACATGCTTGCAAACTGCCAACTTCAGCACAGCCAAGGATAGATTTTAAGAGCTGGATTCTGTTCCTCCTGGATGAACAGAATCAGATGGATGCTGTCTGCAGCCAGATCTGCAGTAACTTGCTGTGCCCAACAGGTCTGTAGAGACAGGATTAATTTGAAGACTGTGAGACTGTATCACTGGAAAGAGACAGCATAACTCAATATTCCTAGCATGAAAATTGAGTTATTTACTGTCACTTTCCAGAAAATGACTAGAACTTTTTTTCAATTATACAAGAGCACACTTAAGTTGTAGAAAATATGGGTGCTTTTGTATACTTGAGGCAGATGGATAGTCTTAGAAAAATACAGGGCTGCATGTTAGAAAATCAATATCTCATAAGCTAATATTTAAATATTTATATATCAAATTAGACACTCAAATATCTTGCACATGTGTTCTCATTAGATTGAGCTGTTTTGCTTGATGATGGGAATGTGACATTAGGAAATTATAATGAGACTTTCTAATGATCCTGACTGCCATTTGGGTAGCATCTCTGGAGCAAGACTGGCTTCACAAATTGCTCACATCATCATCACCCACTCAACATTTCTGCCATAAGGCTCAAGTCTCCATTGGGATCATAGAACAATGAGAAACATTACCCAAGAAACACCAACATATAAATGGGTAAAATCAAGAGCTAGTCTAATAGCTATGTTTCACTTGGTGCTGATGGACACTGCATTTTAGATGGTGTGGGTGCTGTGAGCCTCTCCAGCTGCCTTTATCTGAAAGAAGGCAAAAGCTCCATAATCCTTCAGAAAGACCAAAACTAGTGGCTCTCTCACTAACAGCATTTAGAAAATGTAAGCCTGCAAGTTGCTTATTATTAAATACATCGATTATATTAATGGACAGGCATTACAGGTGTACCTCAGCCTTTCTAGCAATTTCATAACCATGAGGAACAAAATTATTTCTATTTCCCATTGAGTACATATGTCAAATTTAATGGTTTGAAAGATGAATAAGAACTGAGCTGCTAAATCCATATGAGCATTCAGTATCCATGAAAATCAAAATGTTCTCCATTGTACTTAAATGGAGGGCATTAGACATTTTCAGATTGTAATTCAAAATGTAATATAATCTTTGCCCAGAAGGCAAAAGAAATAAAAAGAAATATTTCCAGCCATTTCTGTACAAAGTATAGAGAATCACTGCTTAAAAGTGAATCTGCTTATACCTGTACCCAAACTAATCAAAAGGACAAGGTACTTCAAAGTTGCTGTGAACTACGTTGTTCTTCCATGGACTTATAGACAACTGAGCTCCTACAGATATTTGGTTTCTATAAAGAAAGTCGAAAGCATGGATTTCCTTCTACAATGAGACAGGGAGATACTGCTAACTGGTATGCTTGAGGGAGAATTTATTCTTCTCCAGTTCACGAGGTGAGGGAAGAATCACAGCAAAAATAGATCCTGTTCTTGTTTCCATCTGTCAGTTTGTCAAGAAAAGGTCTTATAAGGATACAGAGGTGGCCTCCTACCCCTTTGCCACATAAACATGCATTTCAAGGCCAGCAACAATCAGACTGGATGGAAAAGAAGAAATACAGACAAGGATGAATACAACAGAGGACTCCACCTCTACTACAGGGACTTGGAAAACCAAGCTGAAGTCAGAGCAGAAAAACTGCAGCCTTTTGTCTAACCCAGAGCCTTTTTAAGCTAAGATGGTTGCAATTGTCCTGGGAAGCATAAGGGAATATCTTGAGATGGTAATGTAGCTAACCAAACTCAAGTCAGATTTTCTTGCCAACACCTATTATCAAGATAGGAGCAGTTAACCCACTTCCAGCCTTATCCTCAACAAGTAACTTTTGCAACAGAAAAGATATTATTTCCCACATTGCTGGAAAGCTCTGTCACAACACAGGTAGCAAGAAAAATACTGGTCTCCAACTTCTTTTGGCCTACACCTTCCTTCTGATGTGGAAATTACATTTATCTGACCTTCCTTCTCACCAGCCTGTCATTTCTTTCTGCATTTCATCCAAATGTTGCCAGATTACCAAAACAAATACAAAACCAAAATCATCACACATATTCCTAAATCCACTTGAAGGCACTAAATGTAACAATGTGATAAAATGGTACCTATTACATTAAAAATCCAAGCACCTAAAAGCATGGAAATGAATAATTTAGGACATCAATCTGCTGCCCACAATATAGCAACACTACATCTATTTCATCATAACAACTTTTACTGTCACACTTTGATTGTTGTTAAAATGTATAATTTTGGTTTTTTTATGTCAGTAGCTGAATGTGTTCACTGAAGAGTGGGATCTAGATGGAAGGTACATAGAAACCCAAACAGATAAAAAAGAAAGAAACATTACTCAGCTTTTTGAAATAGATTGAATATTGTTTCTTGGCTTTTACTGATGACTAGTGGGGAATGAAAGACATGAGGTGCATTAACTTGAACCCATAATGCAGTGGATGTCTAACAGAATCAGAAAGAAGCCCAAAATACAGAGATCATGAAATGGAGGATGGTCATTTAGACCAGAAATAGGACTGCTGTCCCCTCCAATAAGTTATAGCATTTTCCACCAAGTTTCTATTGCATTGAAGCAGTCAAATCTTGTTTTTAGGAAGGAAGAATGAATTATTTTACTCCAGATAATCCAAAATAGAAAACTTAATCTGACCTCTTTAAGGTAAGGAAGCTATATTTCAACCAGCTCAACCTGAAGTTTTTGCATAAAACCAATATAAAAGAGTTTGAATAAGCATTCATACAAATATTTACAATGCAATGACATCAGTCATCCTTGCATTCTTTTTGTTTATTCTGACGAGAGACATTTCATAGAACTGAACATGGCCAACACATTTCAAAACTGCATTCACAAGTCTGAATTTTACATTCTCACATGCAGGAATGAGGACTTCAAATCATGCTCCTTTCCAAGTCTCTGGAAACTGTGCTGTTCACTTTAGCATTGTTTGAATGTCACCCATGTATCCATTTAACCCAGAGACTGAAACGTCAGGGCTGAATTTTGCAGATTTGCCCTTGCACAGCCTTTTTGATTTGTTTCTGTTCAAGCAGAATCCTTTTCAGAACTGAGAGCCTGCTCCTGTTATGGGAACCACCATCCTAAAAGGAGACAAGCACAGCTTTGAAAGGCTTCAGGTAGTATCTGGATAAACACATGAGGGAGCTGAAACCTGAAGATGGATTTCACAAGCTGAAAGAGATCAAATTGAATTATTCATCCAGCTACAAACATTGATTAAATCCATAGCTGGTGGCTGAGGGCTCAAGCCAACAGATTTTCAACTGAATAAAATTTAGTACCAGAAATAGTTCCATCAGTAGTGTTTGCAGAACAGGCTGCAGTTTTCCCTTCTCTCATTTTTTATATACACTCCATTATTATCTCATTATCTAGCTTATGGAAGGGAGCAGAAGAGTACTTACACTTTTCTAACTTACTATTCAAAGACAATAGATGCATCTTTGCTTTTACAAAAAGAGAATATTCTATAAAATTGATGTGGTTTCTTGTTTTTGGTTGTTTGGTTTAATTTGTTTGTTTGTTTGATTGATTTGGTTGTTGGTTTGGGGTTTTTTTATTATTTTATTTTGTTTTGTGGGGTTTTTTTGGTTGGTTTTCTTGTTGCTGTTGTTTTGGGGTTTTTTGTAATACCAGAATTATATAAATTCAGGAAGTATTTGGAGCTGAGTTTAAGACTATGTTAACAAACAATCAATTAATATGGATAGTTTGTTTAAATTCTTGAAGCAGTGACAGGAGCAGGCAGAAGTTACATTCTGTCTTTAAGTTGGCAATGCCTGAATAGTTGTTATTTGCAACTGTTAAGTATTCAGTCATGGCCATTGTAGGAAGCAAAATACCTGACTTGATCTGTCAGTAGTCTAATGTGATTCATAAAATCCTATGTCCCTGTCTCCTCTAAAACCCACAGAAATATGTTACACAAGTAGACCAGATAAAATCAGGCTACTCTCATGGTCCTTTTCTAATGCACAAGACAGACTGCTACTGGTGTGCCAAGAGTAAACTCAACCATATCAAAGAGTTCTTGAAAGTTACAGCTTGTTGTTTATGTTCTGCCTATTGAGACTTTTGTTAAGAGAAGTCAGGTACTGATGTAATATCATGCCTTTGCAGGCTCCCTTTCTTCTGAAGCCTAGTCTATCAAACTGGAGGACTAAGAGGCATCAGAATGCCCTGCAAAGTGCTATGATTTCTGTACCAGCAGAGTGTATACATATATATAAGCCATACTGAAATGACATTTGGCATGCCACATGCTCTCCTGTGTTGTTGAGGGCACAAAAATAAAGCAGTACAAGGCATATTTGTTTTGCTTTTTTCAACACTTAAAATAGAAAATGTCAGACTTGACTTGTGCATAGAGCTATCCAAAGGCTAAGATTCTCTAGGTCAGTTTGCCTCCTTTATTAAATTTGTATTTCTATTGGCAGTATTATATTTGCTCAAATGGAATCACTCTTGATTTATTCAAGTGTGAGAACAAAACAGTTTGATTCCCCTGCCTGTTCCAAATCAGCACTGTTGTGATACTCCTAATTCTTTCAATACTTCTATGATTTTCAAAAAATATCTTGGTCTTCTTTAATCTCTTTTATCTTGGTCAAGTTCCAAGCTTCATGTAATTTGTGTTGCTAATATTAGCTCATTTCAAAATAAGGCTTTGTACTTTTTTTCAGTTCATAACCTTCCTTAATATAATTGCTATAATTGTACTTTAGCAAGAGCACTTGAATGGTTGAGAAAAACATCTTATTAAATCTATGACAAAGTAGGGACTGAACAATTATATACTGGAAGGGGAAAAAATCACCAGCAACTGCAGATTATGAAGATTTCAAAGTGCCTTGATGAGCTGACTGTGGCTCTCTGATTGATGAACACCAGTAGATATGTATAAAAGAGTGTGGGTGCCTCAAGCATGTCTCTACCTTCAGTCAAGTCAGGGAAAACTAAGTGCTTTACAGAAACCTACTCTTTTCCATGCACTGATAAGCATACAAAATAAATAACATACATTAAACATAAGTAAGTGGAATGCAGAGAATGTATGTTCTCATATGTACCAAATCAATCTCCTGTGCTGTTTTTATGGAGCTGTTTAATACAGGACAAATGTGGCTTATGATTGACTTACATTCTGATCTGAACCAAATCAGTGATGACAGCTGTGTGAAAACCTGGGACTGAGATCCAGTCCCTCAATCATTCATGAAGTAGCAGCACAGTTCCAGGTGAAAGGGTATTGAGCCACCCTGCCAGAAGTGAGCAGGGAGATTACTACAAGTAGCAGAGAATGTGTAGCCCCAATGGCAAAAGACACCAACAATGACATACATTCCCTCAGCAACTACACAGTCTGCAGAAGCAAGACTTCCATCTATTTCCTGGACTCTCTGGGACAACCAGATGTAAGACTGCACAACTTCAGCTGCCACAAATGTAGAAAAAAATCTTAATCATAAGAACTCCACAGGAAATCAGAACTGTAAGAATCTGCAGAACACAAGAATCACAGTAAAACACTTCTCTCTCTTTGTAATATCTGTATCCACCAGCACCTATACTGCAAATCACTCCCAAAGAGCATCATCCCCTACAAATTACTATTTTGACAGCTTCGAGTAGAGTACCCCAGTCTTTGCAACCGGTGTTTTTTAAGGGATAAATGGCAAATATGAATACAAGTTTTGCCCAGTATAAGAGGGAGATGTGAAAAACAGCATAGAACAACAAGTTTTTAGTGTTTAGGGTAATAAAATGTTATAGGATTTGGGGGGGGATTCTGTTTCTTTGTGGGTTTTTTTTCTTTTGGAAATGGGTAAAATCAGATGATGGAGAATTGAAATTTGAACTCTATTGTGTTAAATTTTCATTAAATGTACTCACTGATTTCTTACCTACATTCTGCTGTGTTTCATAAAGACCCCATGCCAATATTATTCACATGTAGTGGGCTACATTTTACCCACTGCTATAGCAACAAGTCCCTCAGATCTCTCTCCTCCAATAATTCCTAGAGGGAATCATAATTTTCAGCAAAACATGGTTGTTTTCTATAGTTAAAACTTATGGGTCATGACTAATTATGTGCTGCATCAATGACAAAACTCCACTGACTGGAAAACAAGGCACCAATACTGAGCTCCCTGGAGGAAAATACACATTTATGTGGGTAAAGAAATGAGGTCCAGTGATTGTAGCTAAGGCAATACTATTCCTTGCTACTATATCACACAGAAATTCCTACTAAATCATTCCTGTAGCTTAAAACTTAAACTCTATGGTGACTCAAGGAAAAGGAGGATAAATTTTTCACACTTGTTACTTGTCAGCATTGGAGGACCCATTCCTGTCATTTTTTGATCAATATATTTCCACTACCGTGTTCTTCTGAAATGATACATAAGTTCCGGGGGGGGGGGGGGGAAGAAAAAGAAAAAAAAAAAATGCATAGTATATTGGTTCTTCCAGATTTTACTATTTGTAAAGCTGTATATCAGATTCATTATATTTAGCCCAAGTTGTTTCAGTGTCTGTGACATGACCCAAATACCCCAAAACCTAAAAGTAGCTGGTTTTATCAACACATGCTCATTAAGAAACACCGCACCAAAATAAACAGTTGATGTACTTTCAGTTGCATCCTGCTTTAAAACTCAAGAGCCCAAGCAACTTCTGCACCATCACAATTTAGTGGACGACTTACTGTTCTCTTCCACTCTCCTTTCCTTGTTTCCCTCCATATGACCTTGCAGATGTTCACACAGAAAATTATCCTAAAACAAGTCATCTAGGAACTTATATCTGAGACATGGCCCCTTCATGTATAGATTCTGGTCAAGGAGAAGATCAGGATGCTGTAGTGCAGCCCTGTCATCTAAGAAACTTTTCTCTTTGCACTGAGATCAAGGGTATCTTGGCTTTGGCATTCAGAAATCTAGATACCGATTAAAATTCTGGAATTGTCTGAGAACAGCTGCTTTAAACAGAAGTTACCAGATGGTAATATTTGTGTGGGTACCACGTCATCTGGCAAGGAACAAGCTAATGATCCACAAAATGCTTTGATGCATAGCCTTCAAGCAGTAAACTTAAAGCGATATTAGGCTTCACACAAGAACTCATCTACACTGCTTTGCAATTATGAGCGACACAATTTTTACCAATACAGTTGTACAGCCAAGGAGATACAAAGTTATTTGGCACATAAGTGTTGTTGAGATTAAAATGAGTACCATCCCTCAAAATGTCTAGTATTTGTGAACCTCTGTGTAAAATTTCAGAAAGCTATAGATTAGATTTTAGATGTATTGCAATTAGGATGGTGGGTGTTTGAAATATAAAAATCCATCAGTCATACGGAGATTAGACCACAGGTCTCTTTCAGCCATAATTTGTAAAGGGAACAAAATGACATCCTAAAACTCAAAATTCAACTAAGCCTGTCAAGTCTAAGGAAAACCACCAGAAAATTCAAGAAATACTGTTCATATAGGTTTATCATCAACACAAGACTAGAGCTGTTCCCTACAAATAACTTTATGTTTCAAGGCACCTAATTTCAGAGCTATCTGCTGTATGTATATGCATAAGAGGTTCTGACTGAACTCCTTTGGTATGAGTGATATGATTAATAACAGAAAAATGACAGAAACAGTAAGAAGATTTCTTGTACTGGTCTTGCAAAGATGTGTGAAGACTCTGAAGGCTCAAAGCATCATCAGTATCCTGGGTTTTTATTTACTGAAGAAATCCTCAGAGAATTGTTCATGCAGAAATAAAAGCAGCAGTACCTATTAAACTGCGTGCTATTTCAAGAAGTACGTGGTTGTGCTCTGCATTTCCAATCTTACTCCAGAGTTCACGCACCATATTTGTAAATAACCTGGGCATGAAAATGTGAAACTAAAAATAGACCTTCACATATACCGTGATTTCACTTTGTCATTCAACCCTTGAGCACTTGCACTACAAAAATAGGAAACTATTTGAAGGATAGACTTTTACAGATCAGGGCTCAGTTGGAATCTGCCTGAAAATCATGTTGAACTGGTACCCTGCTGATTTAAATTGCAGTGTTGAAACCTTTATCAAAAACCACAAAATAATGTTGAGTGATTAATTCAACATTTTTGTGTACTAGAAAGCTCACCGATTTGGGGCTTTTTGTTGGTTTACTGAAAAGTCAGTATAACAGACTTGCTTTGAATTAAATACCCTATTTCTCATAAGATACATTCTTCATAAAATAACAGATGACCAAAGCTTGACAAAGATCAGATAAATTATGGTCATGAATATATACCTCTATAAAGCACAAATATATTACTTATTAGTATTATCACTTCTCTTAGGAAAGAATCCCTTAAGTATGCATAGTGTGGCAAGCAGGATTAGTGCCCCTGTACTCGGCACTGGTGAAGCCACACCTCAAACACTGGTTTCAGTTTTGGACCTCTCACAACAAGAAGGACATTGAGGTTCTGCAGCATGTCCACAGAAGGGTAATGAGGCTGGTGAAGGGTCTAGAGCACAAGTCTTATGAGGAGTAGATGAGGGAACTGGGGTTCTTTAGCCTAGGGAAAAGGAGGTTGAGGGGAGACCTTGCTCTTCACAGCTACCTGAAAGGAAGTTGGAGTGAGGTAGGACTCAGTCTCTTCTTCCAGGTAACAAGAGATATAACAAGAGGAGATAGCCTCAAATTGCACTAGGGGAGGTTTAGATTAGGTATTAGGAAACATTTTTTCACCAAAAAGGATTGTCAAGCACTGGAACAGGCTGCCCAGGGAAGTGATGGAGTCACCATCCATGAAGGTATTTAACGGAGGTGTAGATGCAGTGCACAGTGACATGGTTTAGTGGTGGACTTGGCAGTGTTAGGTTAACAGTTGGACTCGGTCTTACAGGTCTTTTCCAACCTAATTTATTCTATGATTCTATATGCTAAACATTCAGCTTTTTAAAATAAACTAAGGCAAAATTCACTATAGATCGTTCAAGTCATTTACTGGTCTTGGACTCTGGTTATCATCCTTTGTTCCTCTCTCTTGCTATTTAGGACATCTGAGAAAGAAATTAGAGTGAATTATTTTCCCCAGAAATTTAAGACAGAGTAATCACATCAAATCATATCAACTTATTTGTGTATTTTTTATTTGTTCTGTTGGACCATTTCTCCAGGAGAACTATTATGTTCAATATCCTCAGTATATTAACATCCTGTAGTAATGCATTTAAGTTGAGCATTTTTATTATATTTATTAACCAAAGGACAAAACAAAATGAGATAATAGAACACATACATCTTGAGTGCAGTTAGCAAGCAATATATTTAATTGTTTCTCTTTCATGTTTCTTGATTTAAATGAAAGTCAACAACAGATTCTAAATTCAATACAATTTACTTAGTACAGACTAAATTCTGTTCCAGGGGTGTGAGCAGCCCTGAACTTTTAAGTACCACTGTAGCCCTAGAAGTTTCTGCAGCAACAGTGAGGAATTCCCACTGGAATCATAGAATGTTTTAGTTTGGAAGGGACATTAAAGATCATCTAGGTCCAACAGTCCTACCATGGCAAGGACATCTCCCACTAGACCAGGTTTCTCAAGGCACCATCCAACCTGGATGTGAATACATCCAGTGATGGAGCATGCAGAACTTCCCTGGGCCATCTGTTCCAGTGTCTCACCATGCTCAGAGTGAAGAATTTCCTCTTATTTCCAATCTAAATCTACCCTCTTCCAAGTTTCAAACATTACACCTCATCCTATCACTACAGGCCTGTGGAAAAAGCCAGGGAAGAGAGAAGTGTCCTACACAGGTCAGCTGCAAGAATATAGTCACATAATGTCCCGCCTACCTGTTGTATGTGGCACTATCATATGAAGAAACCTGGCCTATGCAATTCCTTCATTTTCCCAACATCTGAAGTGTGAGAGAAGCTCTTGTGTAAGAGTGAAAAGCCAGAGTGCATCTGTGTTATCTGGAGTGAGCTGGGGGACTAGACAATAGTAAGTGAGAGATACAAGTCACCCAGAGTGCCAATAGCAGAAGGCCAGGGGCTCAGCATGAGGCAGCAAGTGCCTGAGGTCACCATCACTGTCCACTACCGCTGTCTTGAAGCTATCAAGTCAAGGAAGTGGAAATGTGGCATATGGCATATACTATTCTCATGTGCAGAGGGGAAAGGGCACAGCTCCCTAAAACTCCCACATCCTCCCAGACTAAAGGTCCAGTCAGCTCACTACCTGTCTTTGAGAATGGACACATGGAACAGAGTACAAGAACAGGGTAAGCAAAACTAATCTCTCTTGGCAGGCCCTCACAGATCTATCAGAGTAGGGTTACCTCATTTTAAATGGATGAGGTGTCACTGTTTTACCCTGACTTACTCCGTCAACACTTCTACCTTCCCTGGAGATGTGTTTAAGCTGCAGATTTCACATGCAGCTCTAAATTCCCCTGCATTTTCAGATGAAAAGATATGCCAGGAATTTTAAATTTCCCATAGTCAGAAAATTATTCTTACAAAACAATAGTTCTCTCCTGGCCAAATACAGTAAGTGATCACAAGTTTTACTCTCCCAAACTGTGTGCAGTTGTACAATTAAGCTGCTCCTGTGCCATTTGTTTGATTTAATTTTTATCACATCCACATACTGAAGTATTCAGCCAACAGAACAAGTGGCTTTCTTTTTAAATAGTGGACGAAGAGAGATTGAAAACAAAAAAAAAAAAAAAAAAGCATCTGACACAATGCTGGAGTTTAGATTTAATCATAATAACTAAAATGCTGAAGGATCTTAAGGTCTAAGAAGCTTTTTTGTCTCCTGAATTATCATAGGACTCCTTAAAACATTACACATAACTGAGGTTGGAGACAACACAAAGTCATTTAGACCAGGCATTGCTGTCTTCAAATAAAATGTAGATGAAAACGGTAGAACCTCAGGAGGTCATCCTACCATCATTAAAACAAATTGCAAAACTGTTGCAAGGCAAAGGGAGCAGGAGTCAGCGATCTGATAAGTTATTAAATACTGAGCCCTAGTTAAAAGTAGGCAATTTCTTCGATACTCAATCTTCAAAACAGTTTGTCATACACTATCTAGTTAACCTTCAAAATAAAAGCATTGTTTCTACATTTTGAAAATAAGGTAATTAGGGGTGATTTAGTAAACCTCTACAAAAGTAGAGTAACTATGCCTCAGGAGCTGCCTCATTCTTTCTGGCTCTGAGTAAATGTCAGTACCAGGATTTAAAACCAGAATTTCTTGGCTCCTCTTCTCAGAACAATATCCAAAATGCTATCTCACTTTCTGTACTGCAGGAAAACAGAATTAAAATAACATCAGTATCTTCCACCTTGTACTATGTTACTATGAATATCTCATCATTTTAAAAATATTTCATGTAACCCTACCCAAGCTCAATGAAATGTGTCTATGACCCAAATCAGAAAGTACCAAGTATAGTACTTCCCAAGGTCATATCCTCAGTAGCATTCTTATACCTGCACTACACTGCCTGCTGGAATAGTTACCCTATAGGCTAACTTCTGGAGAAATTCCTGCTATTGCAGATATTTTTTTGTTAGTGTGCAACAATATCAAAGTCATATGAGCCTTGCCAACCTTTTGATCATCTCTTTACACCCTGTGGGCAGACAACAAGTACAATTAATGCAGCTCAATCCCTTCAGTCAAAACTGCTGGGATCCAAGAGTTTCATATATTCCTAATAGAAAATCCAGCTTTAACCCACAGCACTGGAACATGAATTGAATATAGAACAGGCATAATGCCTTAACAAATATCCTAGGTTAATATCACAATTACTTCTACTACTTAAATAACAAAGAAAAAATAATAAAATAACTGCAGAATTAAGCAGTTACTGTCTAACATTTCCACTTTTATTATGATTTGTTCAAACCCGTTACAGTTACTTACATATCCCAGTTCTCAGAGAAGGAAAGTGCAGCCCATTTTTGTTCAAAGGTAGAATATTATAGCAGGAACTATTCCTACTGATGCACAGGTCCTAACAAAACCAGCAGCTGAATAGAAAAGAGGCAGTGTCCTCCTTAAAGACATTTAACAAATGGGATTTTCAAGTTAGTCTGGACCTAGCATCTTTAAGAGACCATTCCTGACCCTCTGCAGGAAAGGAGAAACGGTGTTAGATGTTTCCTAGGTTTTTTGACACAAATGCCTGCAGGTAAACATATTCCTTTTAATAGATTAATTAAAAATATGACCCTCATTTACTTGACAAAGATGCTTATAGGGTTTCTAATTTTGCTTATCTCTGTTATCAAGTAGACACTCAACTTCAGCATGAAGTTACCATGACCAGGTAAGATAATGACAACAGCCTCATTTAAATTACTTGTTTCCCTCTCTGTCTACACCAGCAAAGTGCATTAAAATGTGTCATTCGGGTTGCGATATTCCATGTCTTGTTAAAAGCCTCTGACTAATAATTTTACCTGCTTCAAGTCCCTTTACAGCTTCCTGTGCAGGTAAGCTGTGTTTAGCACAAATAAGAGCCCAACTCCAAATATAGACAGTTGTGTTTAGCACTGTGTTTGCTACCACATTAATTGCCTGCATTCCTTTTTCCAACATGAATGTCATTTCCCAGGGCACAGAAGCCTCAGTTGTAGATAGTTTACAGAGAGCAGCCTCAGGCCACTAATACTCTGGAACAGAGCTGTTATTCTTCCCTTGGAGACCCATGCCATCTCTGGAATGAAGGCTGGTTTGTCAGCATACAAACAAGGATGCTAAGTGCTCTTCTTGGAGTGGGCATTCCTGAAATTTTCCCAGGGATGGGAAAGATTTTTTGTTGTTTTGTGGTATCAGTACAGGAATTACATAATTTCAGAAGCAAGGGAATGACTTTGGGGAGTGATCAATTCTTCTTCTTTACTTTCCACTACCACCAAGCAGTTCCAGACCCTTTCCCTTGCTCTGGCAGGCTGATCAATCTCTTTATCCCCGTATTTAAAACTGTGTGCAGGGAAAGAATGTTTTCTCTCTGCCAAGGAGGAGTGGTTGCACAGGGGATAGGGAAGGGAACACAAAGGGAGGAAAAACGTGGGTGGGTAGGTTTGGTTTTGGTTCCCTATCTATGGAATAACCCATAAAGATTCATGCCACAGCAACACCTCATAGCACATATTGCCTCATGTAGAGTTAAATCATTTTTTTAATTTGGAAACTTAACAATCAGCAGGAATGCTAGCTGGCAGTACACAGCAGCTCCTTCATCCAAGAAAGGATTCACATCTCCAAGAAGGACTTATTCCTTCTGCTGCCAGTGAGCCACTTTCTGCTTCATGCCAAAGAGTCTGCAGGTTTGTCAGTCAAGACAAAACACATGGATTCTAAGATATGGTATACACTTGGCCATGCCATTCTCCACAGTCAGCTGCTACAGAACTGAGGGCAAAACACACAGCATCTATGGAGGATATGGAAAGAAAGGTCCAGTTCACCAGTGTGTGTGAACAGGTAGGAGAGATGTACTGCTTCCAGTACCCTGAATGCATCTCACCCCCTCACCCATGTTCACGCATCCATACAAACCAGTGCTAAAACCCCCGACACAGCGTGCTGCATTGTGTCCTCTGCGCATTCATTCAGGACATGCCAAGAATGACACCTACCCATTCTCCTTGTACAGCATCTCATGTGAGACTGTCCCTCTCACACTGCCCTTGTTGCAGTTCTGGCCTTTCTTAAGATCTCCTAACTTTTCTCAGCCCCTCTGAAGATCATTGTATCATTGCAACTGCCCTAGGGCAGCCATTCTTACCTTCACATGTTGCACCAGGGTCTTCAGACTCAGCAGCTGACTAGCTCATGTAACTCAAAATCATAACACATGCATGTCATATGTAGCACTGGTTTGGTTGGGAAGAAGCTTCACTTGGAAACAGCAGAGTGAAGAGACAAAGATGGATGTACCATTCATCTCTCATATGTCTGGAGGTACATGTTGCTGCAACAGATTTACAAGTAAACCAACTCCTTTTTTTTTTTTTTTCAGTTTGTTTTCAGTGCTCAGGGTTATTTTTGGCCAAGAATGTTATTCTTTGAGTGTCTGAACTCCTCTGGAGGCTTCTTCTTCCTGTGAACCAAAGACTGGTTGACTGAGCAGCCTCCAAGTCCTGTGTGGTAAGCTATCAGTTCCAAGAATAATGAGTCAAGTGTTTGCCCACATGAAATTAATTCCCTGTTATTTTAGGAAGAAGCAAAGAGGCTCATAACTCATTCTCATCACTGCTGGGAAGTAATCACCAGGTCTCTTGCACAATACAGCAAGCAGGGCTTTCAGAGTGATTTAGGCAACATAATGTAACACCCAAGGTAACACATGACATGGCAACACCATGGAATGTGCCCTTGTAACACAAATTAAATACTTCAACGGATATCCCTATACTTAACAGGGATCATCCATCTGCATCCAGGTTGAGATTTGTTGAAAGTATTATAAAACAGATTCTCCTAATTATTTTCAAACTTGTTAATGAAATAATTGCATTACTAATGATGACAGTAATAATTTGAATTGCTGTCAATACCATGAAATAAATAACATAGAGGTCCATCAGCATCTATGCTGGTCACTTTTCCTTTCAATGTGAAGCGCTTGGAATCCCTGGATTATGGGTTTCATTTTGGAAAGGCAAAGATTAATCTGCAAATCCATACTTGATCATGCCTTTCTCTAAAAAGACAATCTATTTTAATCCTTCCTTTAGCTGTGCAGATGTGTCTTCAGCAATGAAGACAGAAAAGCAATACGCAGCAAGGTCTCAGGTAAAAATGTAAAATCCTCTACTCCAAGCCCAACTTGATGCAGGGCCAAAAGATAATCTCTTTTATCACACTGCAAATGTGTATCTTGAGTGCCACTGCAAACTAAATTACTGCAGTTCTCCGTATGGCTGGTTGATGGGTTCATCCAAGCTGAGGTAATGTCTAATTAGCTTAATGACTTCAGTACCTGTAGAATCCACCAGCCCTGCTTTCAAAGTCCTTATCATGAGTAAAGGTATTGATGGCATACCCCCAAACATGGCTTAGAGGACAAACTTCTTGCACCAACTCCCAAATCCTGCCTTCTGTTATGGGGTTGCATTCAGTCATGTAGTTTCCTATGAAGGATCAAGAGACAGTGTCTGTTCTACAGACACATGACAAAATGATGAACAGGACAGTTGCCATGCAAATACAATGCCATATAAAAAGAGAGTGGCAAGTGGTCACTATAGCTGAGATTGAGGTTAAATTTATTTCTGAAGCTTCTCTGTCAACAAGTTATTTATGGCTTGCCTCTATATTTTTATTCTTCCTGCTGGTTTGAGTTTCTGGATCATTACTGTAAATTAATGATAAAGATATTAGTAAAATAGACTTCCTTCCAGTGGTTGGAAACATGAATTTTAGAAACATGTTCCTCTACTAGTTTATTGCAGCCAGAAATTAAAGGTTTCCAAGAAACAAATCAGGCTATTTATATATTAGATGAGAAACACAAAGGATAGATTTTACTTTTAAAATTTCAGCAACAACAAGAGTAACTTATAACTGTGCCATTAAGATGTACTCTGCAGATAAATTATCAGATGTAAGTACATTTATAAGTGCCCATCAGTTTAGTTTGGTTATGACTGAGAATGCAGATTTTGTATATTACACAGGAAAAAAAAAAAAAAAAAGATGATGGAATTAATCTCAGCAGCATCATAATTCTGCAGTCTTTGTGGTGTGCTTGAATTTACAAGATGCACAATCTCCACTATTGTTCACAGGGTAATTGTATGAGCATTGGCAGTTGATGTGTACCCTAAAGAAGTAAATCTTGTGCTTTGGAGAGACCCTTAAGAGAATGGTCTCCTCCCTAAGTGATAGCTGTATGTGGCAACCACAGACAAGACTACTTTTCAATTATTCCTCTACTATAATAGCCTTCACCCAAACGTGATCCATTGCTAATGCGACCACTTCACAAGGTAAGAGGTATGTTGATTAAGCTCATGTGATTGCAGCTTCCTGAAAAGAAAATTTGGAATAGGAAAGCCACAGAACACTTCAGAGAAAACTCTAAACTCATTATGGCACACCCAGTTTAGAACAATATCCACTGAAAGACACACAGGGGGAAAAAATAGCAAAGGACCAAAGAATAATATGAATTTGTGCAAAAATACCACAGATACCTTAAGGTTGCCAAAGGTTGAGAGTATTCAGTTATTTCTGATATTTATTAAAATTAGTCACTATAGCATCTAAGGAGCCTTTGCAGTACAACTACCTAATTTTAATATTTGTTTCTACTCCAGCACTGTCTGTCATGATTGGAGCAGCCCTATACACCAAGATGGTGGCTAAAGAATGTAGTAAGACAGATAAAAAAGCTCTTTGACCTCTTTCCTTGGAGTGATTCAGCAAAAGGGAGACTGTCACAGGTCGGTTTAGGGGTTTAGGTTTTAAAATGTAATGGCATCTCACTTTGCCTCCCTTATCAATTACTTTGGAGGAACCACATGCAAGTAGGGAAAAATTCCCCGGTGTGGATCTGCTTGTGCTTTTAAGATAGAGAATGGGGGGGGGGAGAGAGAAGAAAGGGCAAGCTGCTTAATGTTTTTCTTTCAGCTTGTTTTATGAGTCACTCCACTAAGTATTTGCATTAGCAGGTCTCCTGCTGTTGCTAGATCATTCAATTGTTTGTTTAGTTGCTGTGCCTCTTGAAAAGTCCAACAACAGTGAATTTTTACAGTTCTTCCTTGTATTTTACTAGCTAATTAAATCTTTAGGAATCAAATAACTTGCTGTCACTGTGGTTCCTGCAGCAGCAGTCCCCCAAAACCCAGTGAGTGCTATTACTCAAGTAAAGGTTACAGAACCAGATCAATAGTTATTGTTGCTTCTTCATATGTTGTGTCAGAAAAAGTGAAAATAACAACATACCTGGAATGTCACAATAGCCAAGTTTAAAGTTCAAAGATTTTTATGAAATGAAACTTTACAAATGTTGTTCAAGACTAAGCAATTTTTAAACCCAAACAGTGAGTATAACTTTGATCAAACACTTCGAACGAGCTGTATTTCTCTCTCCAGGTATGAGACTAATATTGCTTATGAAATCAAATCAGAAACTGCACAGGCACTAAAGACTGACATTTTCCTATTCCTGCAGTATAGGGTCTTCAAAAAAATCTTGCTACTGAGTTAAACACAAGTAGGGCTGTGAGCAAAATTCTTATTATGTCCAGCATGAAAAGAAGCTACTAAGTCTAAGGAAAGCAAAGGAAGAAAGAACAGCAGGCAGCTTTTTCTGTCTTTATGAGGATAACCAGCAAGTTTCTGTTTGTCCTTCTTTATGTCTTACTTATTCTTCAACATTCTGAATGTCCTTAACAGATTGCTTTCAACAAACCTTTTTTTATTTTTTTTTCAAGAATGCCAGCGTAAGATACGTTAATTAAATACATGCTAGAAACCTGCCCATTAGATTAAAAGGCAGTAAAATCATCAGAACTTACCTCTTCGCAGAGAGGGATGTTTCAGACAAGAGGTTCACTCTATGTGAAAGACTGGGTCCCAAGAGAAGCATTTGTAAGGGAAGCTCTTCAAAATATCCCTATATCTTCCGCATAAGGTGTTTGTCTTGTTTTCTTTCTCTTCAATCAAAACAACAGGAGAAAAGTGAGTGCTTAAAGAGCATAAAAGTCTTGTCTTGATTGTAAGAGAATTAACATGTTAAGAGCAACTTTTCTTGATTATAGTCTTATGATCTATGCAACTTTCTCTTAAGCACAGTTCAACCCTAACTACAACTGTGCATAAATGGTATCTTCGTACTTGTTACATCTGTTCCCTGTGTGAATTCAGAGATGCATGTGCTGACTTCAGTAACAAAAATACTTTTTTTAAGTTAGTTGTTATTCTTGCTACACCAACATAACTGAGCTAGAGCTCTTGTCTATCAGCAACAGAACTATGGGGTAATTAAAGGACTAGACAGTTATTTGTATGCAAATTAACTACCTAGGTGAAATTTAAAACATAGCTTGCCCTTCAAGAATAGTTGTCACTTGCAGTGATCTGCTAGAAGATAAAAATGTTTAGTTGCCTGATTTAATATGAAGACTTCTAGGGAAAGAAATTCTGTCTTCCACTTGTCACCCAGGCATATTTTATTTTGAAATAGCTGCAAACACTAAACACAGTTTTCTAAAGCTGGAAGGTTAATCTCACTCCTGTGTAACTGTTCGTCATTATAGATACATTCTTTCCCTATATGCCACTTAGGCTCAGCCTATCAGAGATAGCTGACTCTAGAGAACCAGTGTCACTCTCTACTTAAAATTTAAAGCAAGATCCTGCTACAACTTGTGCTCTGCAACTTACTATTTCCCAAAGCACGGCATTGATGTTTAAATCTCTTTAACAAGGAGCACAACGATCAGGGTTTTCTACTCTTCCTCATCATCTGCCCTACAGCAGGTGAAACTCACTAGCTAAAAAAGATGTTCCTTTGTAGTGGCTAAGGCACAATCAGAGTATACAATAACTAGCAGTTAATTAAAATATGCCTTCATGTGAAATGCTAAAACATTACCTGGGCTCTGAAAAGTCTAGATTTAATCCCTTTTAATAATCCTGTGAAGGATTTATTTCAAAATTACATGAGCCTATGCAGCTATTTTGCCTGTGGTATAACCTTTTCACCTGATACTGTGGCCTGTATTTCTTCTACTGAAGGTTCTTTGGTTCCAGTTCTGCTCTGTGATTCAGCTTCTTAACAGTTTCTGTTGGAGCTGCATAATCTGAAAGGCAGGAGACACAGAGGTCTGGATAAACACATTTTTAAAAAACTGCAGAAAATACCAGGGTAGTGCTCACGTGAAGTCTAATTTATCCTCTGGTCACTTAATGTGGATAATGGATGGCAGTGATGGAATGTGTGTGCCCTGGGCTATGCACTGGTTCATTATGCGCACGTGGCTCCCTTGAACTTTAATGTGAATTTAACGTACCAAGGAAAGGGAGGACATACCCTTCAGGGTGAATGCATGTTCTCAAAAAAAGCTGATGAGCTCCTACAATAATGCCTGCTTCTAAGATTATGCTGAAGATTGGATATTGATAACTAAGCACTTTTGTAACTGGTACATATGCCTCAAGTGATCATCTCAATCAATAGCAAGTTATTGGCAGCACAGAGATACATTTTCCCGCCAGCTCTTTAACCATCCACTCTTAACATTAAATGCGTGAGGAGCATTCCTGCCTCTGAGATCTTGTTGTTCGTAACACCCACAAAGCAACACACGGTTTGGAAGCACTCA
The DNA here is from genome assembly GCA_024605025.1 of Megaceryle maxima. Classification (NCBI taxonomy): domain Eukaryota; kingdom Metazoa; phylum Chordata; class Aves; order Coraciiformes; family Cerylidae; genus Megaceryle; species Megaceryle maxima. The sequence continues at coordinate 33,462 of JANHGN010003513.1, read as the reverse complement.
AAGGCCGGCTCCTAGCAGGCCACGTTGACACTCCATATGGCCCTTCTGGTCACTTCAGCCTTTCTTCCACCTCAGACCCTTGTCAGACGGGACTGTCTGAGGCCCCAGCCCTGCGCCCAAGCTCTTGAGTATTTAATGTGATGAGCTGACACATTTTATCGCTTCACTACCCGCGTTTGTAAAAGCGCTCGGGGGGATGCGCTGGCTCCCCGACCGCACCCCACACAGGCTTCGCCGGCCTTTGCTGCTGCTGAGACCCGAGCTCGGTTCTAAAAATAAGACGGGAGAGCTATAAATAGGAGCCGCTTGAAGCGGTTTCAAAATGCCCGATCAACACTGCTGCTTCGGAGAGGAGAGCGCCTTCAGGAGGCGTCTCCAGGGGAAGAAAAGGAACGGGCGAGGGGACGGAGATGGCCAAGGGGCAGCGAGCTCACGGTGGGCGGCCGGGGGCGGAAGCCTAGCGCGTCTCGGCCCGACCGCGGGGCTCCTCCTCAGGCAGCCGTGGTTGCCAGGAGGATCCCCGCGGGCCGGCGGCTTCTGCTGCGTGGGCGTCGGTCCGCGCGACCTCGTTGGGCTCCCTCCCTCCCCGCCTTCCTCCCCCTGCGAGGTAACCCGGCACCTGCGGACAGGAGCCCGGGCCGTGGCGGCCCCCGGGGTGCGCAGGAGGGAGCGCTTCCCTCGCCGGGGACCGAGAGGAGACGGGAGGCTTCTCCGGGGCTGTAGGGAGAGCAGCGGGCAGCTCTGGGTGCTAGCAGCCAAGCTCTTCTCGGCGGTGCCCAGTGACAGGAGCAGAGGCCATGAGCAGAAACCGAAACATAGGAGGCTTCCTTTTAATATCGGGGATCGCTTTTCCTGTGAGGGTGACAGAGCACGGGCACTGATCGCCCAGAGGAGTGTCCATCCTTGGAAACATTAAAAAGCCACCTGGACATAGCCCAGGGCAACCAGCTCTGTGTGGAGCGGGGGAGGCGGTGGAACAGCTGACCTTCAGAGATCCCTTCCCACCTCAATCGCTCTGTGATTCTGACAAATCCTGTAGAGCCTCACTCGGAAGTACCAGCGCTGAGGATCCCCCTTTGCTTAAGACTTACAGGATTGTACTTAAATTTACGAAGAGCATTACAGTCTGCTGTTGCTGCTACTTATGGCTTTATGGTAGAGAAGGTCTCTTAGGGCAAACTTTGATTGCAGCTAGCAGGCCTCCAGCGGAGAGCTGCCTGTGCCTTAAGAGAGCAAGCAGCAGGGAGTTATATTTAATACCTCCTCTTTTCAGTTCTGACGTTCTTTCAGCAAGTAACAGCAGGGCTCCGCTACTATGCTGTATGATCTCGCTCTGTTAACTAATTTCCCCTTGTAACAGGAATGCTTTTGCTTGTACAATATAAAAAAAAAAAAAAAAAAAAAAAAAGATAAATGAAAAAAAACAAAAACAAAACAAACATGTGGCTGTAAAGCATGGTAGTTTATTGGTGTTGTAGTTTTAAATAATGTGGGTTT
>JANHGN010003513.1:0-31865 GCA_024605025.1 Megaceryle maxima | reverse complement strand
TCTTAAAAAAAAAAAAAAAAAAAAAAAAAAAAAAAAAAGATAAATTAAAAAAAACCAAAACAAAACAAACATGTGGCTGTAAAGCCTGGTAGTTTAATGGTGCTGTAGTTTTAAATAATGTTGGTTTGTCCTACAGAATTCTCTGCTTGTGTTCTGATCTAATTTGTATCTTGCATAATTTGAAAAGATAAGAAAAAGCAAATAAAAAACAAAAAAACTGTTGCATTTCACTATTGTGGTTTGGGGGTTTTTTGTTTTTTTTTTTTGGTTGGTTGGTTGGTTTTGTTTGCTTGTTTGTTTTTTGTTTTGGTTTTGTTTGGTTGGTTGGTTTTTGATGAGATGAGAGGCTGGGTCTGCATGATGAAGACAGACAACCTGGTGCTGCAGTAGCATGGCCCAGTCTATTGCAAATGTTCATGTATCTGAAGATACTCAATCCCACTTGATAGAGATTTATTGTTATTAGGTACATTTTTTGTTGTTGAAATGCTAGCAGAAAATGCTTGTTTGTTTGTTTGTTTGTTTCAGAAAATTTAATTTAAAGTTTAATTGCCATAGTCTAGTTTTGCTACACATTTTGGAGGGTTCATTTTATGAAGTCTTTAGTTGCCAACAAAGTATTTTTCAGCCAAGCCCTTTATTTATTTATTTACTTAAAGAAAATAGTTGAGTGTATAGTTTTGGAACACAAGAGAGAGGTGTGGCCTCTCTGTTGCTCTCACAAATACACACAACCCTGCCCATATTTCTTCATACTCTCTGCTTGAAAACACTCATGAGCTTCTAGACAATCAAGTTGTGACCTTGTTGCCATAGATGTCAACACCATTACGGACTTCAGTGGGGGCTGGAGCTGGAAGCAAATTTACAATGGTGATTGAAAATCAAAACTAAAGTGTACTTGCCTTTTACAGTTGTTATATGTTTGTGAAGTAATTTACTGGGCCGATTTGGTAAAGGATAAACATGGAAAACAGATTTTATGGTTTTTATTTCCTATCTTGCTTTAATGAATTACAAAGAAATTAAAATATGCCAAAAGGTGTCTTGATGTTTTCTTGACTAATGTAATACAAAACATAGCCAGAAATTTGCAACAAAATTTAAAAAGTTCCTATATAAATAAATGTAACAGTTACATAGCTGAGTTATGGAAACATGCTCGGTCATGTGTGAAGAGCTGTTGGTTGCCCAAAAATGTGGAGACCTAAGATGTTTTCTAAGAAATACTAAGGAATATAAAGGTCCAGATAGGTAAATAAAGATCTGGCTGATGCTGGTAGTCTGATCCATTAAGATAATGAGACAGTCTTAGCTCTTTTAGTTATTTTCAACTGGTTGGACAAATTCTGCATGTGAAGTGAATTCTTACTGAAAGCTTTTATGCCTGTCACTCAGGAAAGAAGCATTATTTCATTATTTTTGTCCTCAAATATCTGTTTAGTCAAGGCAAAACCACACAAACATATGATGCTAACTTTACAATTTGTAATTCTTAAAAAAACTTGTTGGTCTCAGCCTTGGCTGAGCCTATTATTAGTATCTAATAGCATATTTTCCCCTGTCCTTCAATACCACATTAACTTTGTGGCAGTGTAACTCTAGAGAATTTAGCAGTAAATTGTGGGTTTAGTTTTATCTCAGCAGATTTAGGTATCAGTGGCTGTCTTTATTATTTAATTTTAAACTTAGAAGTTGTTAATTTGCACTCCTTGGGTGAAGTGGCACAGTATACAGTTAAGAGGAGGAGTATTTGGAAAAATTGCAAATGTTTAGTTAATATTGCTTAGTGATTTAGAGGAATTGAAATGCTTTTAAGGTAGCTGCTGAAGTTATTGCTAATACTACAAAGTACTGATAAATACCAGGGTCTTGATTCTCCTTTAAATTGTGTTTAGAAGTGACACAAACTGATGTATCAACTACTCTGTAATGAATTCTAATATATTTATTGGGAAGAATAATACATTTCTTCCTATATTCAGAAGGTAACTTCCAGGTGTTAGAAGATGTAGTATGAGGACAAGAGTAGATTGGGTTTTATATACCTATTTGCTGAAGGGTTTTTTCAGGTACTTGAAAGGCAGGATCCCTGTGGCAGGCTGCTGAGCTAGATGGATTGCTGTTCTGATACGAAAGAGCAATCATTTTATTGCTATACGTCACTAAAAAGTTACAGAAAACTCAGTTTCATGAACTGACAGCATTTGTATCCTCAGTGATTTATACTGGCTCTGTAGTTATCCCCTGAATTGGGCTTCATTCGTCCCCCTGTGGGTTTTTTTATGGCATTTAGGAACAGACACATTGCTGTTCCTGCTATCCTTATGCTAGATATGCTTTATGACTAGATGGAGAAGAGCTGTTTTATTGGCTTTGGGCCACTGGGAGTTTTTTGCCTACTCTGGAAAACATTCCCAGTTTGCTGGCATCCACTGCTTCACCCTCCTTTGTCACTACTGTGGCCACAGTTGTGGCCAGTCTTGACTTTGCTTTGTGACACCTGACACTGATTATTCCTCACCAGTGCCAAAGGTGCTGTAGGAAGCTTCCTGGCAGCCCTGCCAAGTGCACAGCATGCCTCTGAATTGACATCAAGAAAAGAAAAAGTTCCCTTCTTTTATTTCCTCCTTTTCAACAATCAGTCTGTTTTTTCTGTCTGCTGCAGCTGCTGCAGGAAGAGGCTGTATTACCTTTGTGAACTGTTGAAACTTGTAGCTAACTGCTGTGAGCCAGCAGGTTTCAAATATGAACTGTAGTTCCTCATGAAGATCTTATGCTCAAGATGGTCAACTTTGACCTACCACATGGCACTTCAGTAATGATTTACAGTCCTGTGGGTTGAAAAATGAAAAATAGAAAGAATAATAATAAATAGCATGATAATTTAATGGAATTAAATTATTTTCTTGTCAAAGTCCTGACAAAATACATGATAGACTTATTTGTGTAGTTCCTATAATACTTGAAATAATTCTTGTAATACTGTAGTTCCAATGACTGTCCTGAATGCTCATTATATTTGACAATGTGTTATACCTGACAAAAAGTCAGGACAATTCAGTGATTCCTCACTGTATAGAACAGGAGTTGTCTTGCTTTGTCAGACAATAACATACAAATGTCATGTAGAAAAAGTCAAAGCATGTGCACCCAGTCAAGTAGAGTTACAAATGTCTAAAACTCAAGGAAGAAGAGACAACAATTACCAGCTGCTGTGATTAAATATTCTTTTCTGTGCTCTCTTTCATATTTTTCTTTTTCTTTTTTTTTTTTTAAGGTACATTATTATTTTTACATTAATGTAGTTCACGCATGTCCTGCCATTCACTGGCATCTAAACACTAGGATAAAATTAACAGACTATGTTGTATAAGGACCTATTAATTAAGAGTGCATTTGCTCCATTCTACCTTCTTTTTTATTTTTTTTTCCAATAGTCATCAGTTACAGTTTCAGCCCTTATAGGCAAGAGGAGACCAAATAGTAAATAAAATATGTAAAACTGATGGAGTTTCTTCTAGATGTAGGTCAGTGGCTCTGATGCAGCCTGTGGCTTTATCTTGCTCAAAACAATGGAGACGAGTCATCAGCCAAGCTATACTGACAGAAGAAACTCAGTCTGAATAGATTTTTCTAATTTATAGCTTACATTATATACAATGTAATTTATAATTTATAATTTATAAGTAAAGAAGGCTGTAAACTGGCAAAATACTTTAACAGTGCTGCCCTGCACCTGACTAGTTCATCTACTCAGACATGTCTCCAAAACTGGCCAAAAGTACATTCTTGAGAAAGTGTAAGAACAGGACGAGAATATAATACTTTCCCCTAACACTCTCCCTCCTCCCTTTTTCCTTTTTCAGCCCTTCAGGGAAAGATGGCTTTCAGTCTTTGGCTAACCAGTGCAGTGGACAGATAAACCTCAGAGTTTTCAGACAACACCCATCCCATGTTTCAGCGCTTGCTTGTACTTAGGTTATTTCTTGTGACTTGCTGGTTGTGCTGTGTCAGTGTTTAAATGTGACAGGTCAGGACTCATTTTGTGAGGCACATGTCTGCACAGAATGAAGGACAGCTATTGCCCTGAGAAACTTTAAACTTCTGGTTTAACTAGGCAAGACAGATTGGAAGGGAAAAAGACACACATCATGGTCTTTGATGCTCTAAGTTATGCACTAATTATAAATATATTCCTAAAGTCATTTCCAGTCTGGTAGATAGAACATTGCTGCAGAGTCACGGCAGCAGAACCCTTCATAGTAATTTGAAGCTGAAGGAAATTTCCACTGCCACAACACTCAACCCTCTTCATAGGGAACAGAGAGAAAGCATTTGATTGCTCTGGTGGAAGAGTAGAGCATGCTGGCGGAGTAGGCTGCACATCCTTGGCCAAATGCTGCCGCAAACCTCCCAATCAGTAGAGAAAGGGATATTTCTGAGGTATAGACTGTGTCCAAGGCAGATCTTGGGCCCTGGGAGAAGACAGAGACCTATCCCGTTGAAGTCAGGCTTCTCCCTGCTGAGAAAAGAAATTGAGTTTTAGAAGGGGCAGGGGGGTAGAAGTGATTTTAGGGTTTGAATTTTCAAAGGATTCTAAAATAACTGAATTAATGTGCCAACAGCAAGTTCATATCCATCATCAGAGACAGTATAAATTTATTTATATCTTTCTTTTACCTGCCTAGGATGCGGCCATATTTCTTGTTGATAAATGCAATCTAAAGTGCTTCACTTACAACATGCTTAGTTTAGAAACTCAGAAAAGGGTTCCTGGCCTTATTGAAATAACTACTTGACTGTGTTGCCCACTGAAATTCATGAGCTACCACAGCATGGCTGCATACTTGAGAGGTAGCTCAGTTACTTTCCCAGGCAATCAAGTAATTTGTTAGTCATCAGCTAGAGTTTATATATTAATGAACAAACTCCCCGCTGTTAAGAAGTTAAAAAGTTTTCTCAGTTGGATAGTGGTAAAGGATAATTTGCAGATGAGCTCTGGTCCGTGAAAAGCCCAATGAGTGATTCTTTATCCTGCAGGGCAAGAGTATAGGCTAATCAGTACTTGAGCAACCCTCAGCTCTTTAATTGGGATAAAAAGGTTGATACAATTATGGTGCTCTTTCTATTTATTTAAGAATCTTGAAAGTGTCATTTTCATCTGCTGGATGAGAAGAAATTATTAATCTGCATGCAGCTACCTAGGAATGACATGAAGAAGTGAGTGAAAATGTCTGAGTTCTTATCAAAAGAAAGACAACTTTCTAAAATATAGTTACTTACACCATGTTCTGTTCTGTTAATGAAAAAAGATAAGGAATAAAGAGCAGAGTCAGAATTTTTCCACATGCTTTCACAGTTTTCTTATTATTTGTCATCTGTTCTTATTTTTCTGCCTGTACAGGTACCCAAACTATAGCATCTCCCTTTGACATCAAAGGGATTTGATGAAGGACTGCCCCGATCTTTCTTCCTTTCATCTGTCTCTCCTTGCTTCTCCACATTTTCAAGTGGATACCACCCAGTGACAGCAAAGGCATTTGAAAGGAGTATCTTCGCTCTGTTGAAGGGCCTTGAAGCTGACAAGCACACAGCTAAAATTGGATCCTGCTGATCAGTGGGAAGATGGCCTGGGTATGGGTTCATAAATATCTTCATAGGGGCTCTGTAGTGTATCACTTATATAACTGTAGCTGTTGCTTAATTTGCCTCCAGCTCTTAATAGTTAATCATGCAGTTTAAGAAATCATATAATTAAACACCACAAAGTACAAATATCAGGGTATTCATCCAATACAAGTATGGTAGGCTTTAGTAGAGGCAGTCAAGTGGCAGAAGTCCTGTTCCACAGGAAGGTTCAAAATTAAAGAAATTATGCCTTATTAGATGAGCATTAGAAACCTCTGCTTGTGCCTTTACATTAATTGTAACTTTTTTTTTTTTTTTTTTTTTTAATGCATTGAATCTGAAGGCTCTGTCTTGTAGGTTCCCAAACCCCAGGTCTTTTACATTTTTAGCTGTTTGTACCAGAGTGAGTCCAAAAAAGCCCAGAGAAGAGTCTCCCCAGGCTTCACGATTCAGAGCCTGGGCATAAACTGAGTTATCAAAGGCTTCCAGCTGCTCAGCTAGAAAGCCAAACAGGACATGTAGCTTTTGGGCTCATGAAAGAGAAGATGGCCCTGCTACTTCCACAAAGCCAGTGGGCTTGGAAGCAGCAGGCATTGGAGTGACTGCAGTCCCTGACAGAGGGGAAGCCATATGGTGGGACTGGCTTTGGAGCCATGGGTCCTGGGGTCTGCACTCTCCTGCAGCCTGCCAGGTGAGATGGTGGGTTTTCTTTCAGGCCTTATTTCTGAAGTTCAGTGGAAACCCTGTTCTTTGACTAAGAAATATTTCTATTTTGACAAGCTGACAAAAAATGCCTGTAAAATTCCTCTTTTCCTGAAAATTTTTCAACCACCTTTGGAGAACTGAACAAACAACAATGAAATTTGTTTCATTTTAACATTCTGGATTAAGCCTGCACACACTGCTTCCACATCTGATGCCTGATGAAGGATGCAGGCTTCTGCAGGTATTCAAACATGGACCCAGAGTGATTCCAGTCCACTAGGAAATTGACATGGATTCTAGGATGCTGACAAAGAATTTATATTTAATAATCAGTTCTGAGCACTAAATATGATACGCACATCTCAGGTACTGCAGTTCTGTATTCCTGGGGATGAAGGTCCACCCCTTTTTACCCAAACTTACTCTATCAGTAGAAAACCCCCGAGAACATTTTTAAGCATAAATCCCATTGCTTAATATCTTTAATCAGATCTGTTTCTGTTTCAGAACTATGCTAAACTTTCCATATTCCCATCAATGGGAACAGCCTAATATATGGCTAATTTTTAACCTACTATAGTATGCAGTGATAAATCCTTAAGTATGAATATGTGGAACAGGGTAGTCTATCACTAGTGAATAATAGTACAGAAGACTAGACTGATGCTGAAACCTTCTTAAAAATTGCACTTGTCACTAACCTGTATTGAAAGCCATATCTTGCAGCACACAAAGCTCTGCAAATCTGGGAGTTGATGCTGCTCAGCAGCTTACTGGAGGCAAGTACAAAGTGACAGAATCAAACCTCTTGCTTTTGGAGAATGAACCTCTCACAGAAGCAACTGCTTAGCTGTATGCTTTAATCTATTTCATTGTACATCATTCAAAATATTCAGAGTCTGTCTTATGTCTTGTGAATGCCATTAGCAATGCCATGCTGTATCTCTGCATTATAATTAGCTAACAGATAAAAAAAAAAGCATCTCTCTTTTCTTTAACTTCCATTCAACACTTACTGTTACCTTATTGGGTGTGCTGTATTTAATATGCAATGGAAACAATTCCCTGTGAAGCATTTAGCATCTATCTGTCTGCTATAAGAGAGACCTGACCTTTGCTCCATATAATTTACAACCTGGGACTCCTGTTAAAAGAATTGTGCATTGATGTAAAATAGCCAATTATAACACTTACTGATTGAATTGTTTTACTATAATCCAGTGAAATTAAAGCAGTTTGGCACAAGTGAAAGTAACTGTGGAAGCATTTGTGCAGGGAGACAAATTCAGGTATTATAGAAATGCAGAAAATACAAAGAAACTGAAGAGGCTATGCTGACAACAAACCACGTCATTAAATAGAAATGAGCCTCTGCTAGATTTGGGACTTGTCCCCTCACCTAATGATTGCAAAGATCACAGCTTAATTTATAGCTGGATAGGTAACTACTGAGTATGTGGTAAAGATTCCCTACTGTGTCTTGCACAGGTTTAAGAGGTGGTCACAAATTATGACAGATTTAGGAAATTTCCTCTTTCAAAAATCATCCCAAAACACAACAGCTTCTGTTACTATACCTGAGTTTAAGCAGAGATGAGGCAGAAGCTCTGCTCTCTAACAGTTTGCTATGGCTCAAATGAAAAGCTTCACAGAAGTTAACACCATTCCTTCAAAGACTATATACTACTTGCTTTCTTTCTAAGAAAAGGCAAAAATAATAGCTTAGCTGCTGAATTATTTCAATGATAGTTACTAAAGTATGGTTTTACAAAGTCTAAATGTAAAGCCAACAAGACTTAAGCTTGTGGTAAGGAATATTGCCAAATTACTGCTATTAAGAAACTGTACCCTGAAGATTTAGAAACTCTTATCAGATGCTTTGGTCTGGGAAAGGGTGTTTATCATTGATCTTGAAGTTAACTGGAGTATATGGCTAGTGGCATCACCTTGGATGTACTCTGTGTGTGGTTTTGGGCCACCACAATGAATCATCGTAACTTGAACACAATAGGTTTTATACTATCATCTCATTGGTTTTCAAAATACCTCTCACCAAAATAATTTCCTTTTTGTGTGGCTTTCTATGGGGAAACACATTGTTCCTAGAAGCTTTTAGGGCTCCGTAAGTCAAAAGTGATTGCAGCTATGGAAACTATGCAGTGTTTCTTCTCACGAGAAAGAAAACTCCACATATTAGATATTTAGATAAAGATTAAAATAGATGCCTGAGGTTTGGGCACTGGTCTGGTACTCAGAAAAATCAAGTTTCATTTCTCTTCCACTAACTCTTAAGCTTGTTACAGTGAACAAATTTAATCTTTTTCAGTCTCTGAAATGAAGACAATGCTTTTCTTCCCAACCTACTATTTATCTGGTTTGCAAACTTCAGTTGTCAACTCTCTGGGTATGTTAATGAGTGACTGACTATTTGTACAGAGCCTGGGACAGTGATCTGATTGAGACTTAAGGAAGCCAGCAGAGTTCAAACAACAGCAACAGCATTATTGCATGAGTGAACTGCTGTAAATGCACATGTAAAGAACTAGTTAGTCAAAGATCAGTCATTATCATGACTGTATTCAATCATAACAACTGTTTAATGCCTGTGTCATGTATTACACATAGTAGGAACATATTAAATTAAATGTATTTGGGTTAAACAATTACAATTTTTATACATACTTGTTCCATTTTATCTGTCCTCACTCAGCGCAGTTTCCCACTGATGTTTTTCCACTCCAAATAACAGTGGAGTAACTGTTGAACTAAAACAAGAACACAAAGAATTACTCTCTGTTCTAAAGTTGCACATGAGCTCTTTTCAGTATAGTATCCTTCTATCTGTCATGCCTTTGACAGATGTTTGACATAAAAAAAAAAAAAAAGCCAAAAGAATTAAGGATTTAGCCAGACATAATTTATATTTCAAAAGAAATTAAGGAATCAAAATTATTAGTAATATTATACGGTGAAATGTAGCAAACTAATCTGCTCTTAAGTCTTTAGCCAGTATATATAAAGCTATGATTAGGTTCCACTAATATTAGTAACGTGAATAAAAATGCATAAGGGATATATCTAAAGAAATAAAATAAAAAAAAAAAAATTCAATTGTTTTGATGTGCTACCTTGGATTTGAGAGCGGTAACATCCCTTGTCCATATCCTGTTGTGACTATAGAAGGAATTTTTTCAAAAAGGAAAAAAAAAAAGCCGACCTTTTCATGATTTTATTAATTTAGACACCTATGACAATTAGAAATATGAGCAGAGAGAAAAAGCAATAATGTTTACTCAGCTCCCATTTATTTAATAGTGGTTTTATTTTGAGCTTGTGGTCTAAGGTGGCAGAATTTGAAACGCAAAAACACTGCTCATTATCTTTCCAGCTTTTGTTTTCTCAGAACACTTTTGTAACACTCAGTTACCTGAATCCTTTTATCTTTAAGGCAGCTGTCCCACACAGGTGATTTTGCCATAAACTAAACTACCAGTGGTGAGGCCTGAATTTCAGAACCAGGTGAGAATGCATTCTCTAAAAAAACCAGGCTATTCATCAAGTGTCACTAAAGCAGGATTCAAAACCTGTAACCACTTTCTAAAGTGTCTGCCCTTAGGTTTTGGTTGTAGCTGTATAAACAAAAAGTTCCCAAAGTTGCAGCAATGACTTTGAAGCCAAAAATTATCCTGCATTGTGTGCATGAGAACAAAAGTAAAAGTTTCATTGTCTAAGAGTCAGACATTCCTGGTTCTTCACCCAAATTACAATGTTGCCTTGAAACCAAAGAAAGAATTGTATTGATTTTTCTAGTTCTGATGGCACTTGGCATGTCCTTTGACATTCAGGATCATCTCTAAGGAGATGTTTCCTCTGCAATTCACAAATCTAATCAGTAAAATGCAAGTTCTCAATTAAGCAATTTTCTGCTGGTAGCCAGCCCTTGAAGTTTAAAGCTACTGAGCTTTAGGCTCCTGTATGTCAGTTGGCTTATCTGCTTAAGATAATTAAGTGTGGGTTTAAAGTGATAAGATTTTCTGATGGAGAAGATTGTGTATAAACATTGCATTGGTGACTGGCTTGCTTCACATTAACCAGGAATAGGTTTAAGTTTAACTAAAAGAACTTTTAAACTGGAGAAAGTCTATTTAAGTTATAGTTCAGATTATTGCTGGAACTTTTACATATAGACAAATAATTTCACCAATTTAAAAGTCAGTTAAAAATGAGGACTGGAGTTTAGTCTGCATGATCAGACTTGCAAATTAAGGTATCAGCTCCTCCTTGATTTTAGTGGGATGTAGGAACTCCCACTCCCAGGTGATTGTGTTGCAAGCCATACCACTGGACAGGTAGAGACTGAAATCTCCTGGATTTTCTATTAATCTGTGTCTATCTGACTCCTGTGAACCTAAGTGGCTTCTGAATTTGAGAATCGTCCCCTTAAGCTGTTGAGGCATACAATAAAATTTACCCTGTAACTCATCTAAGCTTAATTCAGCCATCACAGTGGGATATATCTTCAAAAAAATGGGTGGAATTCTGTGTATTTGGAATTCATATACTTTCAACTTGTCCTTAATTTGAAATGAGAATGGGACTTGTTTCCTTACTCTGCTGTGTTAGGCCTGGCTTGCTGAGGTCTGGCTTCTGTGATGTGAGCCTATACTGTTTTATAGAGTATCTTTAGAAAATCTTCATGTTGTGGGTTTTTTTCACCTCTGCTTCCCTTGGGCACAAGCAACACAGTGGCTTGCTGAACTGCTCCTTCTTTTGCCTTGAAGACTTATGTTTAGCAGAAACAATCTTTCAAATTGCAAAATATGTGACATTTGTGCAATGCCATGGGTCATTTTTGAGTACTGTAGAAAATTGCCCTGTAGATGCTGTTGTACCAGGGAATTTTCTCTCAGAGCATCTAGTCAAAAGGGTCCTACTAATTGGTAGGGATTAAACCAAAGAGAAGTAATCTGGCAGAGAAAGTAAAGTTGAAAGTGCCAGCCTTTTAATACCTGTATTAGTTGTAATGTAGCATTCTAGCCAGGAGATGAGTATTCTGCAATCCCCACGGGACCTGAAGAAAGATATGCTTCCTTACATGTTTCCAATACATTTTTTTTTTTACCAAGAGTCCCAGATAGCCATGGTGCCTATGTATTCCATGACAGTACCTTTCAGAGGACACATGAGTCTCAAAAGTAGCAGTAAGTATTCAAATCATTACTTGAGAGGTGCTTAGGTGCCCCAGTTTCGGAATAACATCTTGAAGTTCTGGATGCTCCATCACTGGATGTGTGCATTTCAGGCCCTATAGGATATTATTATCCTACCACCCTCCTCTTCCCACATTCCTGAAGGAACCCCAAAGGACTGAGAAGAGGACAACTATTGTGTACCCACAGCAGCAGTCTGTCATACTCATTTCCTGTATAAGATGATATATTGTGTTCTCTGAAGGAAACAGAAGCAGAGAAACCTCTGTTAGATGCCCCAAGCAGAAGGCAAAGCTCAATGCCTGCCAGTGCTTCCTGGAGCTGAATACAGGCAGAAACACTTACCCAGAAGGGGAGCAGCTTGAGATAACTATGAAGCTTAGCCCAAGTAAGAGGATCTGCAAAACATTTGTCAGCCTTTGACTGGGCCATTCTGCTGAGAGACTGTCTCATTGGTTACTATATTATCTGTATTGAAGGAAGCACTGTGGCCACAGTAATGGGCAAATGTTCCACCTTGTTAAGCAAGAGACAAACACGGAGCAAAGAGGTGATCCCTCTCCCCTCCAAATTTAGTCTCTAAATACAATATGAGGAAGGAGACAGATACAAACAGATGTAGGACCACAATTGTGAGCTACTGCTTATGGCATGAGATAGCTCTTGCCTTGCAATGCTAGATAGGTACTTCTATAACTTTACAAAAGGCAAAGCCAATGATGTTACAAAGCTGGCTCTCACTTGCCAGTAATGTGAAGGGTACATAAGCATTTGATATTTCCAAGCTTTTGAGGCTTAGGTATCATGGAACAGGTTTTATTTGTTGATTTTAAGTCCACGTAGTTTTATTCCCACATTGTGAATTTCCACTTGTAAGAATGAACAGTTAGCAATAGTATAAACTATTTGCAGTATAGCATCACTGAGATTATACTAGTCTTTTAAAGAGTAAAATACTCAATGTTCTTGAGAACAGGCTTTTGCTTCTATAAGAGGCAAAATGTAGTAGTTTAGAATTAGCAGTCTGGTGAGGATTAAAGTCACCTCTTGTGGTTTTCAAGAGCATTTTTTTGTTGTTTTTTTTTTCAGCTACATGGAAAAGACATGTTTTATCATTGTTGTTGTATATCTGTCAAACTTCAATACTGCTACAACTAGATTTATGATATAACATTATACCTCTGGACATGATATATTCTCCAAACATGATTTGCAGAAGTAATCTCTTGCAATTCAATCAGTGGAAACTAGGTAAATTAGTCATCATACAACTACACATTCAGGACTATAATAAATTACAAAGAAAGTCATTACAAAATAGGAAATAGAGTCAGTGTTGAGAGAGTTGTCAGTGTTCTTTATTGCTCGTTCTTTGATCTGTGTTTCCTGGAGATCTTCCCTCATCTACAGAAGCAAGATGTAAATTTCTTGAAAGTACAATAGTACTCAGAGTTTATAAAGATTTTCAAAAGCAGGCAATTTTCTGTAGGCAGATCTATGCTCATATATAGAAAATGTTGAAACTCTGAAAAGCTGAAAACTTGGATAAAGCAGTTTCCTAAATGTCGCAGGTAAATGAGATCTGTGTAAGAGACCTGAAAATACAGAAGGCTGATTCTATTCAAACATGGGCTTGAGAACTCTGTCTCTACAGCACACAAAAGGGCTGTTTCAATTTGACCTGATGTGTTTACCCCATCAGCAGAACCTCATAACAAGGCTACTTAAAATTCCTGGAAGATTCATATTAACATTTCCCTCAATGTGAAGTTATATGAAGATGTAGAAGAAAACAAAAGAAAAATCTGTTAGAAAGTGTGAACTTTCCAGTGAGCCCAAGTACCATGACCCTCTTTAGGGGTGGGAAATACCTAGATGGTCACTCACTAAATCTCCCCATTTTATTGTTTTTATCCTTAAAACACCTTCAAGAAACGCATGTGTTTTTTCCATGTCCTCTTTTCAGAGAGATTAAGACATAGAAAGACAAAATGACTTGCCAAAGTTCAGCAGAAAGTCTCTGGCAAAGAAAAGAATTTGCTGGGTTTTTTTTTCCTTACATAGGAATAACCACAATGCTGCTTATTGCACAATGTTAGTAATTTGCTGGACAGAGGATAGAGTTAGATTTTATGAAAGACAAAAAATTGGATTAAACTACTACTGCCTTGTATATCTTCAGCATTTCAAATTTGAGGCAGTAATTCAATTTGAGAAGAATGTTCTTTTTATAAATGGATTTTCCATCCCTTTTTAATCCTCGGATATTGTTTGGATTATCACATTGTTCTTCTGTCACGCTGTCTTTTTCTCTGCATAGATTTAAGTCAGCCTGTCACTGCCAATCATGGAAAGATTTGGGGCATTTCCCAAAATACTGTTTTCTTTTCCTGAGTGACAAGAGCCTCTAGCTGCCGTGATTTAGGGCATTGCCATTTCTTGAACTCAGTGGAGCTGCCCCCCTTTACACCAGCTGGAGATGGTGCTGGTTATTACTGAAGAGCTTGTTCTGTTGCTTTTGGCAGTAGGAGGTTACAGCACATTTGGAAAAATTAATGAAAAAATTTGAGTTACTGAAGTTTTGGAAGTAACTACTGATCTCAACCAAATAAAAGATTTGAAACAGAAGAGTACTGGTTTTAACTATTTGATTTCTTTCATATGGTACTGACACCCATGAGTGGTTTCCCTGCCTGAAGCTGGATACATGGTAAACAGCCAAGAAATTCTAGAAATTTTAGAAATTTTGTGAGCTTTATATTTATCTGCTTCAAGTGTCTGATTCCATTGTGGTACCTGTACTACTTATGCTAAATTTCATTGAGACAAGAGATAAATGCAGTTTGGTCATAATTTTGCACCAAGCTCTCCATTGATTTACAGCAAACATAGAGTCACTATTTCTGTTGATGTCTCTGCAGCTGTTTATGTCATGGTATAAGTGCTCTGGCTGTGCCTACATGTTCAATGAACGGTCAGAATGGAGAGTCCTGGAGCTGAAGCAACACCACTTTTCTGTGGCTGGTCATGTTGGGATGTGTTGCTGCTCCTGGGTAGGCTGTTGAAAGCCAGTGCCCTTCTGGCAGGCTTTTAGTAACTTGCAGGAGCACATTAGTAAATAATACTAAACGAAGCAACAAATATGGCATTAGGTGTCCTGTCCCACTCTTTCTTAAGGTGCTAGTTCAAAAGATGAGGTGATAAACTGAATGTAGTCAAACTCCTTGGCAATAAAAACCAGTTTTTAGCACTGTCTCACTGGTAAGCAAGAAGTAGCAACATAGAAGGAAAGCCAGGAAACCAAAGTTAGAAGGTTTGATTCCTGGACTCTCAATCCAATATCTCCTATATTTTCAGAATGCAATAAAAACTCTGACTTAGTTTCAAAGTCATTAACTGAGATTGTGTATTAGGAACATGAACAATGAAACAATCATGTACTTCAATGTGTCAGAAAGCCAAATCTGAATAGGTTGGATAGGCTGATTATCTCAGTGTAAGGGCTATTCTGTGTCAGTGGATGGAAGGCCAAAGGCACATTAGATTTCTGATCTCCAGTATTCTGTTTATTTTTGTAATATTTTCTAGCAACTTTGAAACACAGAAATAATATTTTTTGCTCAGAAATTGGCTGAAAGATAATGATCTGTCTCAGCTGCACTACCAGGTTAACATTTAAAATGAGTAAAGCTTATCTACTTCTTGACTTTTTTCCTGGGCTGATGAATTTATGTCAGATACAAATATAAATCCTTCCTAATCTGAGAATTCTTGTGGAGTAGAGATTCAGAGGGGTGTCATGATATGGAGATTTTACAGTATTTGGTCCTATTCCCTAGTATTAAATCTTTTAAAATAATAACGCTTTTTATAATATCAGATATTAAACAGTGAGATCTTCTATTATTTTCCAGAGCTCTATAATAGGCAATGCTCATACATTGCTTATTGATAGCCATAATTCTCAGGTATTCAAAAGCATGCAAAATGAGAATAATTTACCACTTTTTCATGTTATATTTTGCTTTACCCTTACTTTTTGAAATAAATGAATATTGTCTTGATTTTATTGTGAGCAGGAGAGGATAAATATTAAAATATTTTCAGAGCCATTATTACCTGAGACATTTCTTGTTGAAAGTTGAATGAACTAAGATTTTTCCCTCTTGCAGCTTTTTCTCCTGGACTTTCCTGCAGGCTCTCCAACCAGTACATTATTCAGGATCATATGGTTGCTCATTACCAGAAACTGGTCTGCCAAAGGTACGTACAGTCTTTAATGACAATATCTATATAGCTAAAAGATTAAATCATAGTCAAGGGTATGTTGGATGCCCTTATTTTTTGCTGGCTGATGAATTTCTTCCCCTTTCTTTCGTCCCTCTTCCTCTCGCTAACTCAACAGGTGTAGGAGGATTTAAAAGTGAGGCATGGTGTGCCTTAAAAGAGATATGTAGAACACTTGATTAGAACTGTAACCTTGTCTTAGGAGAAGCAATCCTAACTCTCGAGAGGTGTAAATTCTATAAGCAAACCATTCCACAAAATGACAAGTTCATATTAGGAAGAAAAATATTATTTAATTTCCCTGTATTATTTTAATAATGGTTTTTTGTTTAGATGTATGTGGCCATTGACTAAAAGGGAAGGTAAACGGGAAGTAGAGCAGGTATTTGCTTACTTAGGAGAAGCCACTGAAGAGTAACAGTGAGGTTGTGGCTTTTGATCAGTCCTAAATAACCTGGAGGGAAGTTCCTTTAGCATGTAGTTATGTTTCTTCATATACTCTTCAAATACTCTCCTTCCTGCACTCTGCTAGAAAAAAAATTTGGAATAAAAAACTGTCCTACATCAGTTGTCTGGAGCTATGTAAGCTTCCTGGTGCTTCAGGTAGATGAAAACATCTGGAGTTGAATGGTTAGATTACTGCAAAACTTCCAGTCCTTGGGCTCCCAAGGCTTTCTAACCAAACAATTCAGTGACGCTCACATGCAGTGAAGCTTTGGAAGAACACATAGCTGCTGAACAGTAGATGAGATTGCTGCTGCATTTTTTACCAGATTAGTCCTGCTGTCAATTTGCAATGCCAAGCTCAAATCTAGCACATCTTTTTATCATGGTATCAGAACCATTATTTAAAAATTTCATGACCTCTACTGTGTTGCAGTTTGTGACCATCCCACTCACGTTGGGAACTGGAGGCTGGATTGCTGCGATATACTTTTGTACTTAAGTGACTTTTGCTTTTTGCATGGCTAATGTCACAGAAACAGTGAACTCTAAGGACTGTAGAAATCACATCCTAGTGCATGACTCATAAATATATAGAATCATCAGGACTAATTAAGACTGACATACATAATAGAAATCTGTTTTACTCTCGACTGATGAAGCCTAAATCAGGAAGCGAAGACCAAAAAATGAAAGAAAGAAAACAAAGATGTTTTGAAGGCTTTTTGTCTATTACATTCTTAACGCTCAGAAGAAAACACACAGAAGATATTCTTGGCATAAAAGGAGCCAAGTGCTTTGTTACCAAGCATGTTTCAATTTTCTTTTTTCTTCAAATCTTGGTGCTGTTAGTCTGTAGCAGAATTCAGTCAAGCTGAAAAGAGCTTCTCACAGGAGGTACTAATCAAAATTTCTAGTGGCTAAAATTACTAATTCATAGGTGTCTCACCATCTGAAGATATAGTCCTAAAAGTGAGATGTGGAGCACACTAGAGTAGGAACCTTTAACATTAAAATACTTATTATAGTGCTTCATATTATAGTGCTTAGAGGTTTATCTTGTAGAGCTAAGCTTTTGCATACATAGTAAAAACTGCAGTGTTGGTTGCAAGGTTCTCTTCTGTTCATACCTTGATGCTCTGAAGCGCTGACTCACCACATGTTCTTTACATCCTTAGAAGAGATTATAGGATTTTGTGCATCTGAAAAATCTAGTCAGGGTTATCTAAAGGCCTTCTCCAGTGTCCTAAATATTCTCCAATCTTTTTGAAATACAGTTGTTTTCTTAAATACAACCCATTTGGCTTCACTCCAGTTAGCTCAGCATGTCTGAAACTTCATTTGGAATGCTTGTACAAACCCCAATTTGCTGTGGTGTTTGGCCTAATCACAAATGTCTTGGATGGAAATAGTCAGTGTCCATCAGATGAAACTGGAATACTGATCTTCTCCTAGGTGATTGCTTTTCACTCCACAGACAAAAATAGTATTTCTATATATAGCTCAGTTATATCCATGTATATGCAATCCAACATACAGGTCCATTAACATCCACACCATCTCCTGGATGGACACATGACTTAATGAAGACTGTGCAGCAGCAGAGTGACAGGGCTTGATTCCTTGAAGCTCGCTTGATTTAACCTTTTACAGTGAAAACCAAATGACTGAATAACAGAAAATGCTGTGTGTGTAGAAAACTGCCTGTGTAGCTGTATAATCTAATAACTCCTATTGCTAGAAAGATGATGAACTGATGACCTTGAGCCTAGGGAGAACTTGAATATCACTCTTAGAGCATCACTTGGCAGCTTTCCCTGTACAATAGCAGCTGTCCTACTCATCCCTGAAATATAAACTTTCTGAGTAGTAGTAGATGCCAATACAACAACAGTACAGCTTTTCTTAAATTGTAAACTAAAATTAAGGTTAACAAATGTAGATGTACTGTCTCTTATTTCTATACCTAAGTAAAAATGGGTGAAAGCCACAAAATTCAGACCCACATTTTATACTGAGCCAACAGCAACACTGCTGAGGCACTCGTCTTATGCTTTTACCCAGATAAAGACAAGGGTTCAAATCCCTAGTTAATGTAATTGCAGTTAGTGACATTGTAGTTTGTGTAACTCAACTAACTTCACTGTATTTAACCTATGCTAGCTTTTGAGAGCCGACCGTTGGCAAAAATAATAGCAGGAAGTAGGAACAAAATAGTATAATACATCACTAGGGAAACAATAAGATTTGGTGGTTTGTAGATCTCCATTATTATATAGACTGATACTACATTCCCATAGTGAATTCAAGACCTTAGGATGATCAGTTTCATCTCTATCCATTTTCTTATGATTATTTGTGATGTTAGTGTCTCATTGGACTGAACTTTCCTTTTGTTAATACAGCTGCTGTTGATTCATCTGTACCAAAGAGTTTGCATACCAGTGTTAAATGTGAGTAGTTTTGCTTTGTTTTGTTTTGCTTTCAAAATAGGTCTTGCTCCATTTGTTTGGTTTGGAAATACTTGTCCACTTTTATGTTAAAGGTGTTCTAAAGAGGCATATATGTGCCAAAAATATGCATCACTGTGGTTAAGAAAACAGTATCTAGTATCTAATATTTAATTTAGTATCAAACTTTATAACTGTATCTATCACTTGGTTCGCGTTTGCAGAGATACATGCCAACTTGTAGACCATGGGACTCTTCTCAATATACACACTTCAAGCAACATGGTTGTTGGAGGCATAAATTGCTTTACTTTCCTAGTCTAAACTCAGACTAGGCCCTTTGAATTCCTTGCTAATCCACACTTTATTTTTCATTTCCTTAACTGCTTCACGTATCCTGGGCTTCAGGCATACCACAGTTAAAATAGGTTTTAAGGAATGAATGGGGGTTTGGTTAGAGAACATTATACCTCATTGCCACCTCTTGGTTGAAGCCTGCAGTACCCAATGTATAGACAGCCTCTCTTGCCTTTCCTTTGTTGAAAGGAAGAAAGACTGATGAAAAGCAACACATTCATCCCTTTCCCTAGAAACAGAGCATCCACTTTGGAATGTGTTCAGCTTTCTTCATTCGCCAGGTTGTAAGGCATATACTACTTCCTTGATAGTTATGTACAAGGGAGCACACACTCTACACAGAACCCCTTCATTGCAAAATGAAATTTTAAAAGCTGGGAAAAGGAAAGCTTCTATTTTTCCACACTGCATGCATAGTGGGAACCATGTATCAGAAATCTGCAAGTCTATTGGTCTGAGCATAGACAGCTCAAAGGCAATGGTGAGATGCAGTCATTCAAGCAAGATACACAGAAGCCAAGAAGGCCAACAGAACTCTTGCCCATGAAGAAGATTCAGAAAAAAAAATGTATTAAATGAGATCTTAAATACAGAAGAGCAAGAGAATAAGTTTAGGATCATAACACATCACAGTCAAAATTCCCTTCTCTTTGTTTTTTAACTCCTCATGCTCAACAGTATGTTTTGGGTTTTTTTTCAGTGCTGTCTCTTATAATTTTAAAATATTTCAATGAGTATCCTTTGATTAATCACTTTATGAAAACAGTGCTGTAGTAACAGAAATAAATGCCACAGAAAGTTTTCTGAGAATGTTAGTCTGACTGAGATGAACCTGACACAGAAGTACATGAGGAATAGAATCTCACCTGAGATCAAGAGGACATAGAATTTTTTCACCTACCTGCATTAGCTGCAATAGCAAGTTTTCCCTAGATGATGCATCAAAGGAAAAAATTATCCATATTTCTTGTAATGCTTTCTTAGGATGGTATTCCTCTTACACAGCTAAGCAGGACTCTACTGCCATGTGGAGTTTCTGTTAACTTAGAAGCCTACATTAAGTACAAGGTTCCAGGAACAGGCAGAAGCCATAACAGGAAATTTTCAGTCAGAGAAAGTGAGGACCCAAACTCATTTTGTCAGTAGGACACTGGGGAAATGCAAATCACCTTTGTCATTTAATATTTATCTTCACTACAAGGTATTGTGTATCAGCTAAGTCCTTTTTCTGACAGGTTAGCTACAGAAATGTCTGTCTTGGCAAAAGAGGTTTTGTCCCTCAAAGGATAAAACTCAAAATTTAGAAGTCACAATTAAAAGGTGCATTAGAACTTATGTCTTCTGAAGTGTTAAGTAGGGCAGTAGCACAATGAAGATACAGTTGCTGCTAATGGGGTTGATGTGCAAATCATTTAAGCAGTATGAAATTACTTTATGCCTACAAAAATAGGCTTCTGTTTATCATTTGCATATTCAAAGACACATAAATGAAGGCTGTTTTGCCAGTCTACTGGAATAATAGGAAGATAAAACTAATTTTCTGCTTAGTACGATTACAGTGTTTTCTTATTTTCATGTAAAATTTTCTCCAACAATCTCCAACTATTGCTATTACTAGTTACTAAGTGTTGTGTGCTTTTAAAACCTTGAAATTTATCAGAACTCTGACAGATACACATTCTGATGCAGTATAATTTCTTACTTGCTCTCAATCCGTACACTCAAATAGGTATAAGCTTGTTTTCCAAATGTATGGTCTGTGTTGGATACCACATCTCCATGGTAGGCTGCAAGAAGAAAATTTGTGTCACTCAGGAGAGGTGCAGACATATGCAAAACTATTAAAATGAAGTGAAAAAATCAAACACAGCTACAAAGATTAGTTCTGAAAAGGCAGAAGAAAATACAGTGTGCAATACTTTGTTTCATTTTAAGAAGAAATGAACTGCAGATGAAACACTGTAAATAATTAGCTTTTCTGACAGTCTGAAAATGCACCATTTCACAAGCTGTATTTAATGTTGCACTTCAGATTAAGAACTGTATAGACAAAGTGGGAGATGTGCAGTGTATAGGATTTTGTCCAGAATGTCTTCAGGTATATCTTGGATTTTCAGTTCTAGGGTTTAGAAGGGCACTGTTTTCAATTTGGTGCTTCACTGGGATTTTTACTGTTTTAGATTCATGAATTTACTAATGTTGCAGCTGGTAAAAATGCAAGTGAATAGCTGAGTTTATTTAATATAAAATTATTCTAATGACCTTTAAATATAGTTTATAAAGCATTACAAGTGACATCTTTCATAATTTGTGAGGAAGGAAGGAAGGAAGGAAGGAAGGAAGGAAGGAAGGAAGGAAGGAAGGAATATAGTATAGTATAGAATAGAATAGAATAGAATAGGAGTAGAGTATTTCAGCTGTAATGGACCTAGAATAATCATCTAGTCCAACTTACTGACCACTTCAGGGCTGACTAAGAGTTAAAGCATGTTATTAAGGGCATTGTCCAAATGCCTCTTAAACACTGGCAGGCTTGGGTGACCTGACCACATCTCTAGGGAGACTGTTCCAGTGTTTGACCACCCTTTTGGTAGAGAAATGATTCCTAATGTCCAGTCTAAATTTTCCCTGTCACAGCTTTGAACCATTCCCATGTATCCTATCACTGGATACCAGAGTGAAATAATAGTTGTGTCTCTCTACTGTCAAAATAACATTCAAAATGCTGTTGAAATTGCACAAACTTATGACAAAAGTTAGGGAGAAACATCTAACCCTCCTGAACAATCCTTTCGCTCTGACATGGAGCAGGCTTTGTTTTAGCAGTAGACTTAATTTCTGGTGTTCTCATGCTAAGAATCATGGTCTATTTCTCATCAAAGGATGGAAACACATATCTGTCCCCTTCCTTAAGACTAGATATATTGGCTTGAGCTGCGTATGAGAACAGGAAATTAGGAAATATAGTTCATCATTTTAAGTGTTCTTGTGGAGATGAAATTAAGCAGAGGTGTTTTAAGAGTCATGAGAGCAATGTGACTTTCAAAACTACTGGAAAACAGTGATTCCTTGACAACCCCAGTGTGGAAAATGTCTGACTAGAAGGATGTTTACATTTCCTACTCTCAGCAGAAGCCACATATCCTAAAAAGAGCATAAGATGTGATGCTGAACATACCAGTGACCAGATTTCAGAAGACTGTCTTAGCAATCAGAAAGACGAATTTCTGTTCCAATGGAAATGTGAAATCTTTGGGAGGAAAAAAATCCATTATGAGGCATTGTTTCTTTTTCAACAAAGGAGAAAATAAAAAATAATTCTGTGTGATATCAGATACCTTATTTATTTATACAGTATTGAGACGAAGACTTAAATTTACCTGTGGCACCCAGGAAGTCCTCCAAATTTCTCAGATATTAGGGATTCATAATTAACATTAAACAGCTGAATTACATTCTTGGATCTTGGAAATGTGAGAAAGTGTTCCCATAGCCAGCTCTAGAAGTCTATTCCAAGCATTATTTCCATGATGCTATGATACTCAGATTTACAGAGACCAAGTTTGAGTCAGATCTCCTGAGGCTGATCAGCTCAGTAAGAGGAGCTTGGCTGATATCCATATGAAGCTACCCCAGATGAGCTGGCTAGGAAAAACTTAACACTCATGAAAGATTAATCAATAGCAGCCCTAAACAGAGGAATCCATAAAGGTAACCCACACTTCATGCAGGAGGTTCTGCAGTTCTGAAAATCCCTTACTAAAGCTCAGCTCTTTGGCTACATCACAGACTCAGTCCACCACTTCATGGAAATGTGGTGGTCCATGGCATCCTGCCCTAATTCTCTTCTTACTCTCCCATTCCAGGAGTAAGAGCAACCCCATCAAGGCCTGCTCTCATGGTTTTTTTTCTTAGTTTTGCAGCATCTGGAATGCTTTCATTAGCAGATTATTGGGTAGCAGTCCAGCAAAATATGCACACCAGCATGGTGAAGCTGTGGTAGGAAGTGATCAGGTTCTTCAGGAACTATACCCAAGTTAAAGAATCTCCTGAAGGAAGACCTAAAATAAATCTGTCTCTCTGGGCACACCTTTAGGTCTCCACAACCTTGGTCTTAAGACAAAGCCATTGCTTCTGCTCTCTGTTGAACTTGATTATTGTTGAATTTGATTATTAAGCCAAGGTCAGCTACTTAAAATGTCAAGATGAGCTATTCAGACCATTGTATGTTTTGCACAATTCCCTTGAGAATTTATGAGGACAGTACATCTACCCAAAAGGTATTATAATATTATATGTAAATATATGAGGCTGTGTGACAGTTTCTCATTCACCTTTCAGAGAGTGTTGATCATATAATTGCTTTACATGCTGTGACTCATTTTTATAAATATGAAACCCAAATTTAAATACAAGTGTGTGCAGAAACACATGCTTTAGTAATTGGAAAAAGGAATAGAAGCTTTCTTTAAGAGGAATTCTATTTTTCTGTATACTAGCAGAGTACTTAAGTGCTTAGATATGGCACATACTGGTCTTTTTATAACCTATGTGTTTCCCTTTCCAGTTCTTTGCATGAGACTGACATTAGTCAAAATAATAATTTCCATTTGAGTTTTAACTGGATTAAAATTAAGTTGCTTTGTGGCTTCTAACACCTCTGAAGAAAAGACAAGTTATTTCTCCAAACAGTTCAAAGATGCACAAAAGTGCAGCATTTTATCTACAGTTTGTGTGAATAATCTATATAGTCAATTATATAAACATAATTTTATCCTTGCAGATGTAGAATCTTAGTTGTCACTAATCTTGGGCAATTGAATGGATCATTTAGCAATCAGTGGAAATTAATGTGTTTATATATGTAAACATCAATTTTCTATCATTGCAAGTTTATGGAGCATTAGTAAGTTGGTTTTTAATAATAAATTTTGCAGTCTGTAAAAAACAAATGTGTATATCACCATTACAAGGGAGCTGCAATGAAAGGAATTTCAAATATATGACTAAGTTGCATCATTCAGCTATCAATGATTAAACAACTGATCTGGTTCATAAATTCTTCTCACACTTTGAATCCTACACAATGCTAGCAGCTCCAGTTAGGATCTGAGTTCCTTTATGGCAGCCACTGCACAGTTTAGAGATCACCTTCTGGGGATATTTGCCAAAAATGATGCACCAGCTAGAGCAGAGTAAATGTATGCTATCATCTTCTTTTACAGGGAGGAAATTAAGATACCAGAGATTAATTAACATACCTGTGATCATACTGGAGCCAGTTGCAGAGCTGAGAATTAAATGATAGTTTTCTGAGTCCTAATGCAGTGTTTTAATCACTATCAAGTTCAGAGTCAATGCTATTGACAGGAGTATTTGTAAAAGGGCAGGAAGAAGGTAGTGGGAGCTACTGGAGGATGCAGAGAGCAGAAGACTTGTCATAACCATTGTGCACTGGCTGTTTTAACTTTGCATTCCTACTCCACTACCAAATGAGAAAGCAACATATGTCAGCAATCAGTCAGTACTTTAAACAGGGATGAAGCATCTTGACATTTCTCTTGTACTACATCTAGAATTCCTTTACTCCTTGGATACCTCTATAGAGTATCAGTACAAAAAAAATGTGCCGTTATCCCTTTAGAGGCTTGTATGTTCCTGTCAGTGATCTGCAGACAGATACTATGACTTCTGCTTCTGGCCTTACCAACAATGTCCTTTCATCATAAAATACACAACCAGTTCAAATAATGAGGGACTTAACTATAGCAAAAAAAATTTTTGCCAAAGTAATAGAAATTCTAGAAAAAGTTCTTGATCGCTGCTTGGCGTAAAGCAGAATTGACAACTGAGCATCTCTGCACCCACTGCCTGTTGGCTTCAGGGAAGAGATGGAAATCTGTAGCTTGGCTAAAGAGGTTTTGCCTTAAATTTTTAGTAATTTTTAGAATCTTAAAAAATCAAAAGCAGTGATGCTGGATGTATCCTTCTGTTGGACCAGCTTTTCATAGTGGAAATTACCATTGTAAATCTGTACGTACATGAGGGAGGGAAGAAGACATGGGCTTTTGTATCAGAATTATGCCAAAACATGCTTTAGATGAGAAACAGGCTGCAAGAATGGGAGATGCTCTAAATGTCAGCGTTTGCTCTTATTTGCTTATGCAGAAAGCTTTGAATAATTAGAAGTTAAGAGCAGAGGTTAGTTACAGAGTTGTGAACCTTACCATTTGAATATATCTTGCTTATACTCACTAAAAGATTAAGAAAAATAGACTATTTTCTCTATGTAAGTAAGACAAAAGCCAAATCTTGTCTTTGCTCAAATAAAAGAGGAGGATGTGGGTTTTCTTTATTTTGATGTGGTCTATGAAGGAACTGTGTTAAGTGCTGTCAGCTCCACTGACATCCATGAATTTGTTAGTAAGTCAAAACCAGTCACGGAAGACATGAGTTACAGCCAAAGATTTCAAGCAGTTCAAAATTGCTGGATTGTATGGTTTGCTATGGAGAACTGTTTCCTTCTTGCTTTCCTCCTGGGGAAATTCCTGTTAATGTCAGCATGAGCACTCACATTAGCAAAAAGTGCAGAATTTGGCACAGGACTGGAAAACAACATGGCAAACAGCAACAGGCAGTGTTGCTTAGCAATGTTTCCTGACTATATCTGGCATTTTAGAGACTTTTTTCCCCTATAAAATAATTTTTATCCACTCACTTAATAGCATTGTAGCATTTAAATATTGATGAAAACAAATGATGCTGAGCCAGAGCTTGGGGCTTAAAAAACTCCCCCACACTATAGATTTATGTGCCAACACAGGCTTTTTGTAACGATAGATAGCATGGCAAAGAGCATGTGAAACCCAATCATCACAAGTAACTGTCCTTGTATCCCTTTGTATTGCACTGGCCAAAAATCTGAGATCACATCAGTAACAATAACAGCAAAAATTGAGAAAAAATAAAAATTCAGAAAAGCTGAGAGGTGATCCATGATGACTGACATGTATCTCTGTTTCATAGACACAGCAAGAATAAACTGCTGCAGTTATGTTATATAACCTCTTTTTTTTTTTTTTCCCTAAGTCTTCTCTCCATTCATTGCTCTTTTACAATTTGGGTGGGTAGGGTTTAGAAGTATGTCCAAACCTTATTTATTTAAACCCCATTTCTCATTAAACTGTTCCAAAAGCTAACTTACCTTGCTTTGAGGAACATACCCCTTTTTTTTTTTTTTTTTTTTTTTTTTTTTTTTTATGATGGATTTGTCCAGTTTTGCTAAACCCTTGCTTGAAAAAATGTATTGTTTAATTTCTGTTCTATTTATATAGGTACTTGTAAGATATAATAAAGTTACTTCTTAACCATCCTTTTGATGAACGAAATTGATTCATCTCTTTAAATCTGTCACCATGAAGAGTGTTTTCCAGACTTCATCATTCTTACAGATCTTCTTTGCACCCTTCCCAATTTATAAAGACTTCTTGAGTAGTAAAGTTTTAGAGCAGGATATAGAACTCCAGCAGCAGCCATCAACCTGTCAAAGGAAACTGCAGTAAAGGCTCGCTGTATTTTCACTTGAGAGTTCCACTCTTTATAAGCAATGATATTACAGTAGTTTTGGCTACACTGTCACTGTGGGAAATTACAGGCAGGTGTTTTTCTAGGAGAAGGTACAAAGGTTTTTTAGTGACACTAATTCCCAGGTAAGACTCACCTCCTTTAAGTAAAAACGTGCATTTTCTGAATGGAGATGCTCCATTATCCATGCTGAACAAAGTATACTGCTTGCCTACATCTACTTCGTTGAGAGATGCAGATCACTTTGTTACAGAAAACTAACTGTATTTTTTCCAAGCTCTCCAGCTGTGTTTGTTCAAGCTTTATGAGGAATGGGTTTATGTTTTCTTTCAGATAACTGAAATAATTTAATAATATTATATCAAAAATTATCCTTGCATTAGAAATACCTGACATGCAAGGGATCCTCACTTTTAGTTAAATTTTCAGTTCTGAAACACATGTCATTTTGTAGTGTTCTAATTTCTTAGTCAAGATGTCATGCAGAACAAATCCAGGAGCTTACAGAAGTCTTTTAACCCACACCTTTACCTCACTCAACCACAATCAGAATCTCTATTTTCTGACCAAGTTAGCACAGTGATTTTTTGTAAATATTTCTGATCAGCATTGCTTACATTATTTACTTAAACTGAGTCTTTTAACAGCCATTCAGTTGTTATACTTGGGACTGATATCAGCCCGGAGTTCATTTACCACTTTTGCTCTTCTTTTTTCCTCACGCAATCCTTGGAAACTTCCTTGTTGTTTCAAAACTCATCAGGAGTTAAACATCTGCCAACTCTTTTAAAACACTTGGTAGGAATTAAACCAAAACTCCCACTCAGAGCCAAAAGTGAAGGCATGAGCCAAGGTGTAGATTCTATTTCTAACTATGTTCTCTGCCTTTTATAACATCTGGTAAACAACTTAGGGGAAGCCTGTTTATACTTGGGCCATAATGTTTTGTCTTAGACCTGAAAATAACCTTCTGTTTTAGGAGGCAGCGATGGAATCAGGCTAAGGTATTTCCCACCTCTTCTTACTATTTAAGAGAAGTAGAACTGAAAGGCACTAGTTTTTTGTTTTGGTTTTTTTTTTTTAAGTGGTTTAGTTTGTTTCATTCTGATTGAACAATATTAGCTGTTAAACTGCTTCTGCTATGTCGAGTAGGTTTGTGTCCACTCATTTTGTACACAGACCTTTCACACAGCAGCAAAGAGAGAAGATATTTTTTTGACTGGCAAGCAATAAAACCTGTCAGGAAAACAGTGGGGACTATAGTATCCAAATTTTCCTGTAAAAGGACCAGATTTCAGCTAAATCCCTTTTATTTTCTGTACTTTTGTCATGTTGAAAAGTACCAGATACCACTACAAGTATCAGTGAGATTGTACAATAGCACTGATAACACCTGCCACAGCAGGAAGGATGATAAATCAGCAAATAAATGAGCTTAACAGAAAGGCTGTTGCCAAAATAACTGCTCCTTTGGCCATACCACATGATTCTATTCCCTGGGAAGCAGCATAAAGGTAGTCAAGAGATAATGGCTGTTGCAAGAATAAAAATAGTCATGTCCAGAGGATTCAGGTGACACACGGAATCATGATATGCTTCTATAGGTGAAACCTTGCTTCCTCCCCATCCCACCCAAATAAATTATTCACAGTTATGGTTTTAACCATAAACTACAGTCAGTTATTCAATTCTTCAGCTAGGACATGGGATTAGAAGGCAGGGGATGTCTAATTTTTGCTTTTATAAAAGAAAAAAAAACCCAAACAAAACAACAAACACACATAATTTGGGATTCAAAGCTGGCATGTTATTTTCTTTTTTGTTCTTGGTCATTGCTAGTTATTATTAAAAAGTATTTGGAGAAAGGCAGAATGGGCAGGTGATCCTTTTCTCCTTATGTAGCTCTTGCTGTTGAGCAGTGCATGTGGCTGGGCCAGGCTGCACAGTGTGGCATGGTCACAGCTGACTGTCAAACAGAACTGTAAGAGGTAGTGTGAAAGCCAACAATGGGACCTGAAAACTTAATAATGACTTCCACTCTTAGCCCCTTCATTCATGCATCTGAGGAGTCCGACAGGTCACTACAGGGCAAGGTAATTTTAGGAAAAGCAGTGTAAGAAAGGAGAGGCTTAGAAAGGAAGCAGCCTGGAGTGCTCCTGGCAGCCAGGGGGTGCTGGGAGCAGACGAGACTCAGCAGCTCTGGAATCATGAGACGGGGCATAGGGAAAACATGAATGAGAAAAAATAGCAAGAAAAGAGAAACTGGAGAGAGCAGGGCTAGAAGGTGTGGAGGCAAACCAGCAAACCAGGATGTGCTGCAGGACCTCTCAGTCTGCCTCATGTGGCTGAGGCACATACAAAACCTGACAGTCTGGGCAATGAAACCTGACATATACTTGGGAAGGGGAAAGAGAGCTGCCGTGAGACATTCTGGCTCAAAAGCTTTTGCTAACTACTCAAAACATAAAACCATAATGCAGTGGAATAGTACTTATTTGAATAGGCTTAATGCCATGTGGCATATTTGTAACCCATATTTATAGTAAAAATATCAGTGAAATACTAGACAATAGTTTAAAACTTGTGGTTCTTTGACCTAGAACATTTTGTTTTCTTGTCCTTGGCAAGGCTTGGTGAAGGCTCTGCCATACCTTGGGTAGACAGCTGTTGTCCTGCCTCACCTGCACACAGGCAGTCAGCACATGAGAAGAGTAGAGAGGCACAAATGTCACTTTTTCCCAAGGCTTCTTAGGTCTTTGGCACTGCCATGGAAGAAGCCAGTTATCCTGCATGGTAGTGCAGTTGTACAGACATTACAGCAAGATGCCTTGTCTGTTATTCTTCATATGACTGCAGAATGCAAATCTTTAATCAGAATTGGGGAGTGCCTTGATTGGGCACTGTACAAACCTAGATAAAAGGGGATGGTATTAATCTCTGCATGAATGAGATTGAGCGAGTACATTTTGTGATTTGTTCCAGTGAGTTGTATAATCCTGTTTCCCAGTCATCCAAATAGGATTTAGCATAGTCAACATGTTTTTCTTAATAGGATGATGCTATGAACTCATGTCCATGCAAGACTGGAAAGACAGATTACATGCCTCAGGAGACTATATATTGGTATTAGCTGTTAGTGAAATAGTTTTCTTTTCAATGACCACGCCACAGCCTTGAGACCACCTTAGAGGGGAATTGCCAAGAGATGGTGTGCCCTATACAAAAGCCACCACAAACTTTGGAGGAGCCAACCATTTAGTGCAGTATCTAAGTGGGTTGTTGGGGTTGGGGTTGGGTTTTTTTTTTTGGGGGGGGGAGGAGTGTTTTGGGGTTTTTTTCTGTTGTTTTTTGTTTGTTTGTTTGTTGTGGTTTTGGTTGGTTGGTTGGGCTTTTGTTTGTTTGTGGTTTTTATTTGTTGGTGGTGGGGGTTTTTTTTAAGTCTCAGTTATTCCTTTAAAAAAAAATAATATTACTTAAAGATTAACTAAAAGTCTGTAACCCTTCTGCTAATTCAGAAATGTGCAATACTAAATTCAGGTTGATGTATCTACCCTTCCAAAAAAAAATCTGCAATAAGCACTGCTTTACCAACTTTCAAGCATCATTCTGTGACATTACTAGTGAGACATGCTGCAATTGCACCACTTCAGAGGAGGGTTACTTCTTATTAGCAAACAATTTGCAGCATATAGTAAGTTCAAGTACTTTGCCTCAATAGCAGTGTAAGGAGGCCCTAGGCTAATCATGAACCAATTGTGCATTTTATCAGGAATAAATCAGTATCAATCAAAGTAATGTCACACTGCCAGAAGTCACATTTCACCAGACCACCTGAAGTCTTGCTAGCTCTCTAGAATTACCTGTTTGAGGAGTCTCTGCAGACTTCCAGAGGGGAAGGAGGAGAGCACATCTCTCTGCTGGCCTGCCTGGCAGTACCAGAGCATGCTACCATGTGCCAGAGCTCCACAGGACAAGGAAATTCTGAGAGCTGCATTTTCCACCCAAAAGAGTCATATGCAGCTTGCGAGACCTCAGTGAACCTGACTTTACCAATATTTTGTGTGTGAATCATTAGTTTCAGCTTGAACTGCTGTCTTATTTTTTAAACACCTTCTACAAAGAGAAGGGTGTTGCACATTACAATTCATATCCTTTTTCTCAGAGCTATGCTCTGAGAAAAGCAAAAAGGGTTGAAAATTTGGTCATGCGTCATTCTTGTTCACATCACTAAAAGTAAGGTTCTAACAAAAGACAGTGGATTGTGAGAGGCTTTGCATTATCCATGAATATGCCCCTCTGGGCCTCCATGGTCTTGGGTAACTCATATCCCCTTCTTATTCCTATGCATTCTTCTTGCTGTTTTATAATACTGAATATATAATATAATGTATATATAAATATATAACATGATCTGTAGCAATAATGCTTATTATAAGAATAAGCATTCTTATTCCTAACTCTCACTTCAATATATTCAGTAAGAACAGAAGAACCAAAGGACTAAGTCTGTTTCTGTTCTTTTTGTGTGTGAGGTGCCAGCAGAAGGATCACCCTATTCTTTCTAGCCTAGGTTTGACCAATACAGAAAGCACTTTCTCAGCATTACAGTCTGCACAGACCAGAGGGGCAGCCTGACTTTGGTCACAAAAGTCCAAACAGACTAATCCAAGCCCTTCAGAAATATAATGATCTTGTACATGGTCTTCCTGCCTCACCATTCAACTCCAGAAGTGTTTCTCCAAGCCAGCAGAAGGTATGTGGTATTCTGACAGTGTAGGATCTGTCACAGGTAGCACTGAGTCTCATGAAAGACACCAGTTTCCCCTTAGTTAGCTGTACTCTGAAGTGCTGGGGGTGCCTGTAACACAGCAGTTCAAGGTTTATTCAATATGGCTTTTCATAGTCTCGTCAAACAGGGATAACATTTGACTCTCAGTTTTGCCAGCTGGCAGCTATCCTCTCATCTAACTGTTGCTATCCCTACATGGCCTACAGTGACAGATACCCATGTCATAACTACATATACCTGACTAAAACATGTCCCTGTACTGACAGCATGACTGTGTGCATGCTGCTCACAAAGCCACATCCATCCTCTTTGCTCCTTTTGCAAATGGAATTAGAATTGAAAAAAAAGGATTACATGGGTGCGAGGGGAAAAAAAAAAAAAAAAAAAAAAAAAAGACTGAATTTATTG
>JANHGN010003510.1:0-13973 GCA_024605025.1 Megaceryle maxima | reverse complement strand
GTCAACAGGCAGGCTTTAAACACCACAGCTTTCTCAGTTTCCTAGAAATAATGAAGAGAAATGGTTTAGATATAAATTTATGTTTTAGAAATTATCTATATGAAATTTTAAACCCCAGAAGATAGCATAACTGGAAAGTGAAGCCTCCTTCAGATTCACAACATTAATCCTTAAATATCCATCAGAGACTTTTATTCACAGTTTAATTCACTGACAGTGAAGTTAACATATACAGCGTACATTCTAAAGTCACACTCTAACAAATACATCTACATATGCAAATGAAATACCATCTATTTTATAGCTTCTATATGCATGAGCAGCTCCCCCACAAATTTTCTAAACTACAGCTTTTCTTTTACATATTACCAACACCTGGATCTTCTTAGTATTACCCTTCTTCTCTTTTTACATGAAGTACTTCCTGTGTGTTACAGTGCCTTGTGAAAACGCTATGGAAGTAACTACATCAGCCCAATGTAGCAAGCAGAAAAAATTAAAAATAAACAAAACTAGAACTTGTAATCACTGAAACTGCACCAACAAAAGTACATGGAACTCCCTGCAAGCATAAAGGTCCCTATATATGATATTTAGTTTATCAGTGAGGCTCAAGAAATAATTCACAGTTTGAATTATGCGTATAAATTTGATAAAAGAGTCTCATAATTGAATTGGCAATAAGAGAAAAATAATTATACAGAAGAAAGAGGAAGAAAATGAAAGGAAAAGGTTGATGGGTGGTGCAATATGTCAAAAAATCTGAATAAAAAAAGTCAAGAAGATGTAGTTTGATGAAGAGTGTTGAATGTCAGTTTTCTGGTAATGAAAAGAGAGGATAAGTATTATGAAGCATGATGCCAACCTCCAAAATGGGGAGAAAGATGAAAAAATGTTTAGGTTTTACTGTACTTTAAATCAGTTTATACAGTTTCAATATATTTGGATTTCAAAAGTGCAACTCTTGCCTGCTTTTTGATGCTGTCAATTCATTTATGAGATCACCTTTTCTGAATTTATTTTCAATACTTGATATCACTAATTCACTAATCCTAACCTCCCCATTCTCAGTATAAAACCTGGTAACAGAGACTGTGATACTGACTTCACTGTCAAGAGAAGCCGACTCTTTAATAAATACTGTGAAATGAAATTAATTTCTAATAGTTTATAATGCTGCATATCACAGAGTCAAAATGAAAGGTCTCAAGTTTCTTTTCAGCAAGATAGTTAAAAATATTCCAGGTGTAGAAGGTGCACAGTCATATCTCCTACATTGATTTTAGATTAAAAAAAAAAAAAGAAAAAATCCTTTTGAAAGACAAACTTAAACCTAGGCTTAACAGACACTATAATTACTGTATAGCAATTAAGAGGAATATAAACATTAGACATTAATTCCCATATGGAGGAGGGCTTGTTAAAAACAATCCTATTCTATACTTGACCTTACTCTGGTTTATGTAAGGAAACCAAGTCCAGAAGTCAGTTTTGCCCTCCCCATGTACAATATTGAAATCCACAGATTAACTTTAACCTTCAAAGAATCTGTTCTATTTTTGGAACATACACCAAATGTATCATTTAAATAGCGAGAAAGCTCCTATCAAGTCAAGTTTCCTACAAGTTTCTTATACCAGATATCTTATGGAGTTTGGGGCTGCTTATTTGATTGAGGACACTGACAGTTAAGTAGCTTCCCTCCCAAAAATTACAAAGCACCTACAACTGTGAAAACTGTAAAGCAAGGAAAAGTATTTAGACAAAGATGATTTAAAAATATTATGTTAAAAAAAAAAGTTGTACATGCTCCTAGGTCATTCCCAACCATTCTCAAGATTTTTATTAAACATATTAATATATGCTAACAGAAGATCTTGAAGCAAAAAGGTATCCTGTGCAATCCACTAATATATATTTCTTTAAAAATGAAAAAGGAAGAAACTTACAATGAAGAAGGAAGAAACAACAGTATGCTTTTAAGTATAAACATAAAGAGGAGGATGAATTTATTTATTTATTTATCTGTGTCCTGCTTCCTCCTTGATGTAAGCAAAAATCACCCCTTCAAAGATGAAAGTTAGCGTGATATTATCCACTAAACTACATCTATATTTTTTGCTCCATTGAGTGAAAGCTATGATAGTTTTTTGAATATCGATTTCAGACTTCATTTCTCCCGGACATAAAGTAGGATTAAATTTATTACATTTTGAAGTTTAGTTTGATGATTAACAATTTTAAAGATATAAAAATAGGAACTGTTAGGGATTGTTTGAATGATTCCTAAATACACTTTTTAACAGATTTCATATGAACAATATCTCTGACATAAGGCAGAGGAAAATCCTATCAATTAGCAATGATTTTGAAAACAGTTGATTGCATCTCTGAAGTTCATTTCAACTTCATTACTGCTAATAAAGAAAGCTTTTGACATTTTGAAAATGTTTGAGTTTAGTAAAGAGCTTATGAAGTGGTTGGCAATGACATGACTTCAGAATGTAAACACTCTATTAAAATGCCAGAGATTTCAGATGATACAATATTTTTTAATTTATAGTGACTAGAAAGCATTTGGTTAGTTACATGATTTAATCTCCCAAATCTGTAATTAAAGAGAAGTTTGATCACTAATAGTCTGATGGGCATTGATATTTCTACTGTCAGATTTGCATGAGTTCACTGAAGTTCCAGAAAGTTTTCACACCCATGTAACTGAATGAAGAATTAAACAGGTAAGTTTTTATATTACAGTGCATTTAAATGGAAATTTCTAATTTAGTCTTGGATAAAAACACATTGAAGAAGACAATTGTAATTTTTTGCACCAGAAAGCATAACCTACCTTCTTTTCCACAATAAGTTGTATAAATAACAAAACTACAAGTTTTTTTAATCACTTATTTTTCCCCTTACTGGACCATAATTATACTTTGCTTGTTAGGTTTTGCATCTGAAACTTAGAAAATTTGCTACAAGAGCATTATTTCACAGAGCCAGAATCTCAATCCCAGAATCAGCAAATCTGTAAGAAAATTTCCGCTAAGGAATTTGATCTGGTAACTGTGCCCTGCCAGTAAGTAAAAGGACTGAGTACTCTGTGCTACATTCCTGTGATTCACTATAATTAGTCAAAACCAACAAATAGTATACCCTGCCATTTTACAGGTAGTGAGGCAATGACATTAAATAATACTAGAAGAGAAAGCCAAGTCTTGCCAGATTTATTCAGTTCTACATAAAAGAAAGTAAGAAATACAAACAAAAGTTTACCAGGAGCTTCCCATTTGATCTAGAACACTAAAAAGAAAGTCCACTTTCTCCTGTTCTTGGCTGACATAATTTCTAACCCTCCCTAATAAAGCTCTGGAGCACAGAAAAGTCACACTATATATGAGATTTTCCTGTCTGCATAGATGGCTGAGACAAAAATAAACTACTTGGTGCTCCACAATTTTATTCCAAAATGTCATTTAAAAACAACAGACAGAAAATTCCTACTTGGTTCCACTCTTCAATTTTGTCATTTGGAAGTTAGAATTTTCTGGTTTTGAATAATTTTAAATTTACATTGTTTTAGAAACATAAAGGAATTAACTCCAATGCTGAAAGCACACCAAACATTTTAAAAAGGAGAATATTTTTGTGTGTGTGAACTTAAACCATTCTATCTTCATTTACACCTGGAACTAAGAGAAATTTTGAAATCTGTTGTGAAAAAGACTCTTCGTCCTCTGTAAAGTGCTTGTTACAAAACAGCCAATGGGACAGAGTGTCATTTTCAGTCTTGCAGATTTAGACATTTGACTATTTTACTCTTACCTTTAAATATGTGTATATTTAAATATGTGTTATATGCATAACCACTATCAGAGACTATGCAAATGTTTTCTCAGATGCTGAAATGGGAAATCACAGCAGGAAAAGATGGAAAATGACAACATATTAAGCTGCAGTAGCACTAACATCATATTTGCATTTTAAGTTGTTCCTTAGTTAACAACATTCTCCAGAAACTTACCTCAGCTCAGCAGCACAGCTCATGTTAACAAAGCAAATCACTTCAGTGAAAGCTCTGGTAGGAAGCTACAGTATAGGAAAGTAGCAGGAAGTAGTATTTCTTTAGTGGTTAAGTAAACCCAGCTGCCTAACATTCCTCCTGGGCTAGAGCACCTACAGTTGCCTCCCACCAAGGCAAAATGAGAGTTCACCACCAGCTGTCAGTCAGGATAAATAGTATCTACTCCTCCAAGTAACAGGAGAAGAAATGTGCATCCTCTTCAGCAGCTCTAATTGAGTAGTGCATTAACTTTCATGGCATGTGATAATTCCTTTATTCCCCTCAGGCCTTTAGGGTCCTGATACACATCCCCTTCTTTATGTAACTTATCACTGATCTTGCATCATTTGAGAACAGACCCCTGTTTCACTCAGGAAATCTACAGTCACTGTCTTTGCAGGGTCAATCTGGAAGGTTGCCAGATTTTCTTTATATTGGTTTGTGAAGGCTATTTTTGTTAAATATATTTCTGCAACATTAAAATTCATAGGATCATAGAATAGTAGAGGTTGGAAGGGACCTCTGGAGATCATTGAGTCCAACCCCTCTGCCAACATAGGAACACCTGGGCAGGTCACACAGGAACAGATCCAGGTGGGTCTTGAAAGTGTCTAGAGAAAGAGACTCCACCGCCTCTCTGGGCAGCCCATTCCAGTGCTCTGTTGCTCTCACAGTGAAGCAGTTTTTCCTCCTGTTGAGGTGGAACTTCTTGTGTTTCACCTTGCTACCATTACTCCTCGTCCTATCGCTGAGCACCACTGAAAAGAGACTGGCCCCTTCCACTTGACACCCACCCTTCAGATATTTGTAAACATTAATTAGATCCCCTCTCAGTCTTCTCTTTTCCAGGCTAAACAGCCCCAGGGCTCTCAGCCTTTCCTCATAAGAGAGTTGTTCCAGCCCCTTCATCATGTTTGTAGCTCTCTGATGGACTCACTCTAGTATTTCCCTATCCATCTTGAACTGGGGAGAGCAGAACTGAACACAATCCTCCAGATGTGCTCTCACTAGTGCAGAGTAGAGGGGGAGGAGAACCTCCCTCGACCTTCCGGCCACAATCTTCTTTATGCCCCCAAGAATACCATTGGCCTTCCTGGCCACAAGGTCACATTGTTGTTCCATGGATAGTTTATTGTCCAGCAGATTCTGCTCCATGGGGTGGCTTTCCAGTGGGTCTACCCCTAACCTGTAGCAGTACATGGTGCTATTCCTCCCCAGGTGTAGGACTCCACACTTATCCTTGTTGAACTTCATTAGGTTTGCCTTTGCTCAGCTCTCCACTGTCCAGATCTCACTGGATGGCAGCACAGCCTTCTGGTGCATCAGCCACTCCTCCCAGTTTAGTATCATCATCAGACTTACTGAGGGTACACTCCTGTCCCTTCATCCAGGTCATTGATGAAGATATTGTATAAGACTGGACCCAGAACTGAGTTGGTGGGAACACCACTACTTGCAGGTCACCAGCTGGACTCCGTACCACTGATCACAACCCTCTGAGCTCTATTGTCCAGCCAGTTCTCAACCCATCTCACTGCTCTTCTAACCCACCCTTCGTGAGCTTACCCATGAGGATGTTATGGGAGACAGTGTCAAAAGCCTTGCTGAAGTCAAGGTAGACAACATCCACTGCTCTCCCTCCATCTACCCATTCAGTCACACAGTCATAGAAGGCTATCGCATTAGTCAGACATGACAGTCTGATGAAGTTCCCACTGACTGGAAAAGGGGAAATATAACCCACATTTTTTTGAAAAGGAAAAAAGGAAGACGTGGGGAATTACAGGCTAGTCAGTCTCACCTCAGTACCTGGCAAGATCATGGAGCAGATCCTCCTGGAAACTATGCTAAAGCACATGGAAAATAAGGAGGTGATTGGTGACAGCCAACATCACTTCACTAAGGACAAATTGTTCCTGACAAGTTTGGTGGAGTTACTGCATTGGTGGATAAGAGTAGAGCAACTGACATCATCTGCCTGGGCTTGTGCAAAGCATTTCACTGTTAGACATGACATCCTGGTCTCTAAATTGGACAGATGTGGATTTGATGGATGGACCACATGGTGGATAAGGAATTGGCTGGATGGTCACACTTAAAGAGTTGTAGTCAACAGCCCGATGTCCAAGTGGAAATGAGTGATGAGTGGCATTTCTCAGGGGCTGGTATTGGGACTGGATCTATTTAATATCTTTGTTGGTGACATGGACCATGTAGTCCACTGGAGGGAAGTGGTGCCATCCAGAGGGACCTTGACAAGATTGAGAGGTGGGCCTGTGCAAACCTCATGAAGTTCACCAAGGCCAAGTGCAAGGTCCTGCCCATGGCTCAGGGTAATCCTAAGCACAAATATGGGCTGGGAATGTATGGAGAGGAGCCATGCAGAGAAGGACTTGTGGGTATTGGTGGATGATGGGTATAGGTGGATGAAAAACTGAATGTAAGTGCACAGTATCTACTTACAGTCCAGAAGGCCAAAAATATGCTGGGCTGAATCAAGAGAAGTGTGGCCAGCAGATTGAAGACAATTCACCACCTCCACTCCTGTGAGACCCTACCTGGAGTACTGTGTTCAGCTCTGGAATGTATAGTTCAGAGGAGGGACAGAAAGATGATCAGCATGCTGGAGCACCTTTCCTATGAGGACAGGCTGAGAGAGTTGAGGTTGTTTCATCTGGAGAAGAAAGGGATCTGAGGAGGCCTTAAGAGCAGCCTTCCAGTATCTGAAGGAGGCCTATGAGAAAGCTGGGGAGGGACTTTTTACAAGGGCTTGTAGTGATAGGATGAGGACTAATGGCTTCAAATGGAAAAAAGGTAGATTTAGATATTAGGAAGGACTTCTTTACTGTGAGAGTGGTGAGACAGTGGAACAAGTGGCCCAGAGAAACTGTGGATGTCCCCTCCCTGGAAGTGTTCAAGGCCAGGTTGCTTGGGGCTTTGATCAACCTGATCTAGAGAAAAGTGTCCCTGCTCAGGGCAAGGGTGTTGGAACTAGATGATCTTTAAGGTCCCTTCCAACCCAAACAATTCTATGATTTATGTCGTAGTAAAGTAGACAGATAAAATAGGTCAGATGAATCTGGCACTAAAATGTCTATTTTTCTACAATGACTTAAAATTACTTTTAGATAAATACTGGAAACTTAAGTTAGAAAAGAGGAATTCCACTCTTCTGTCTGCACAGTTTTTCTTGTTATTATGAACTGTTTTCCATTAACTCAGTGTGTTGGACATACCCATATAACCCCAAAAGATTACAGTGTAGTATGGCTTGTAATAAAATCAGTTATGCTGCTGTGCATAAAGGCATATATATTTCCATATGAAACTACCATGGTCCTATAAGTCACAGGGTCTGAATACCAGGAATAAAGCATCTAATATCCAATTTAGTTAAATGTGTGTTATGCAATCCTTCTACATGGGGTACCATTCAGCAGAGGTGGTTGTTTTTTTTTTTTTTTCCACTCTGAAAAAAGCTTCACACAATCACAGAATTATAGGGTCTGGAAGGGACCCCTGGAGATCATCTAGTCCAACTGCCCTGCCAAGGCAGGTTCACCTAGAGAAGGTCACACAGGGACAACATCTCCACAGAGACTCCACTGCTTTCCTGGGCAGCCTGTTCCAGTGCTCTGTCACAGTCAAAGTAAACAAGTTCCTACTCTTGTTTAGATGGATCTTCCTATGTTCAAGTTTGTGTCCATTACCCCTTGTCCTGTCACTGGTCACCATCCAAAAAAAATACTGACCACATCCTCCTGCCACCCACACTTTAAGTATTTATAAGCATTGATAAGATCCTACCTCGGTCTTCTCTTGACTAAAAAGACCCAACTGCCTCAGTCTTTCCTCATAAGAAAGATGTTCTAGTCCCCTAATCATCTTTGTAGCCTTGTAGGGCTGCTTTGTAGGTTCTTTAAAAACATGGTAGTTCAGATAAATTAATTTTAAAATCTGGTTTTGTGACCCACTTTTTTTTCCTCTGTTATAGCCTGTGCTTGAAAAAGTAGCTTACTTGCGCACGCTTTAAAAAAACAAGCACAATGTTCACACTATCATTTTTATTTTTTTTTCCCTGAAATCTCTGAATGAGAATTATGGTTCCCTGGGAAACTACTTGGGGTTTTGTAACCTAAGTGGTTCTTGATGGGGCTTTCGAGGCACACTGGTGTGATGGCTCAGTGTCAGGGCCCATTGTCTCAGGTCATTACCAAGTGCACATTACAAAGTGCTGACTGTGTTACAGCTGGGTTTGAAGGGAGAGGAGAAGATGAAAGTGTACAAGCCAGAGCCTGTGCACAAAGAAGGAGGGTGTTGAAAGAATTAGTATAAGTGCGTGTGTGAGTGGAAGGGAATTTGGGAAAGCAGAAACAAAGCCCATGCCTCTTCTAAGTTTAGTGTAGATGCTGTTACAAGGGAAGACCTAGAAATAATGGTACAGAGCTACATTGACATAGAGGAATCGCGTATGAATGGAATTAGGAGTGAAGCCTGCACAAGACTAGAGAGCATAAAAGAGAGTATTGTAATGCCAAGACAGTAGAGAAACAATGCTAACAATAATGCTGCTCTTTTTTTTTTAACCCATATTTTAACACAACATTTATTTCACAGCTTTTTATTGGGTTGGAACTTCAGGCTTCCCAGTGGATATCCCAATTCACACCAATCTTGATTTTACTTTCATTTATTACCCACTTCATTTTACCACTAGACTGCATAAAGGATTTCTAACCTAGTAGACCTATGTCCGTGACATCTAAATTCGCTTCTGGTAAGCTAGCCACAGCATTTCTGCAGACCAAAATGCTTACCTCAGGAAAAGGTTTGTATTTCTATTTCCTAGGCAACTTTTCTAGAAGAAATAATGCAGTAGATGAACTGTTCCCTAGGGTAAATGTTAGTCACAATGATCTTCTCTACATTCATGTCCTCTGTGTTCATTACCACCATTAATTATATCTAAGAACAAGGCCATCAGCAACAATAAAACCCTAGTTAGTTCAGAAGCAGAGCCTGCCTACTCAGCAGCAGAAGCTGCTGTGTTATGCAGAGGCCATTTCGGTATTTTATACTGCTTCTTCAGAGGATATAAATGAAATATAAGTCAAATATCTTTCTTTTTAATCCTTCTGTTATGCATCTTACAACACACTTTGTAATCAATTGATCTGAGGTGATGTGATCTGCAGTGCCAACTGGAACAGGAAAAAATGATAGTAGTGATCATTAGTTTGGTTACTTGGCTACAGATTCTGATTTTGGTCTGCAAGGGATCATGGCTTCAGTGTCACTTTCAACTATGAACATGTTAGACAAGAAAAAGAAGAAATATTTTTTTAAAAAACAAAAAGTGGGTTTCTTTTAACACATATCAAGAAATCTTCTGCTTGCAAATGGAGTATGTATAAACTGATCTCAATTATTACATTGTATTCACAATAACCTCATGTGGGAAAGCTGCCCAGTTGGCTGTGTAACAGGAATGCAGGCCAGTTACTGTGCTGATCTTGCACCTGCTTTGGGGAGAAATGCAGGCTAATTTAGTATGCTTATTATTTACCTGAATGAGCAGGGGTGGAAGGATAAGCATTTTACTTACATGGTCAACAGAACAGATGTTGGAAGTTTTATGATGTGGTAAATTGGAAGTTTTATGATCCAGGCCAACTGCTGGGATGAAGCAAAGGTCTTACAACCAGAGGCTGTAACAATAAAGACAGAGACAAGGCCTAATTGTCAGA
The DNA here is from genome assembly GCA_024605025.1 of Megaceryle maxima. NCBI lineage: Eukaryota > Metazoa > Chordata > Aves > Coraciiformes > Cerylidae > Megaceryle > Megaceryle maxima. The sequence goes on along the minus strand of JANHGN010003510.1, from coordinate 4,163 downwards.
GGTTGTACCAAGAGAACCAGAGGGGTCGTCTACATCTGTAGTAAGCAGTGTCTTCCCTCCCTCTGTCTTAATAGTGCTATTAGCCCGCTAAGAGCCAATCATCACATGAGATATGACCCAGACCAACCTCATCAATAGGTATAAAATTAGTCTTTAGAATCCTCTAGATTTGAGGAAGAGAATTCCAACTACCAAGATAGGTTGATGGGCCAGGACCTCTCTCCTCCCCAAGCAGGGATGCCACTTTGGTAAGAATCACACTTCCAACTTTTTCAGATGTTATTTGGGAATTACTAACTAGAGCTTTTTGCAGTAAGTGTATTTCTCAACAGCAATTCTGAACTTGTATCTGTTGCTTTAATAAATTACCTATATTGGCAACTTTAAGAATCTGTCTCAGTGAAAGTCGTTAGCAAGGCTCTGAAACAAGGAAATGTCAACTCTGGTAGGTGGCTACACATACAACCCAAAGTCGTTAGCAAGGCTCTGAAACAAGGAAATGTCAACTCTGGTAGGTGGCTACACATACAACCCTTTAACTATAACCATTAACCAAGTCAGGGACTAGGACTAGCTGCATCTAGCCTCCTTTTTCAGAAGTCTAAAAAGCAAGGGGGTTCCTTCTGAATCTCATGACTCGACAGGAGGGCCTTCCCCACCCACCTTAGGCACTCATATCCCTTTACACAACAGAAAAAATATGGTATAATGGGTAGGAGTGCATTATGTGACACCCCATGGTAATATTCTTTCCATGATCTGACAAGTCATGTATTGCTAGGAGTGTCTGACTCTAGAAAAATAAAGAGAACCCTGCACATTACATTAGGAATACATACTTCTGTTTTACTGTCTTTTAATTTTTAAAAGTTATAAACTGTGATAATTCATTTAGAAGATCATTGATTACTTCATATTTTATGGATGCACCTTTAGGTTTTCAAAAATCCCACATATGAAAGCACATAAGAAATAGCTCTGGAAGTTTAGTGTAGCATTACAGTGGGATTATTTGAGTTCTGTTCATACAAAGTGTCAAAAGAAAAAAAAACAGCCCTTGTCAATGGTTACCAGGCTAGAAGGTACACTGTTTTTTTAGAATAAATACCTTTTTTTCATAAGTTTGTTCTATCCCATTTGGATAACACACAGGAGTTCTGTCCAGTATATATTTCCCTATTGCTTGGTAAAGATATCTCTGTTGGTTTGTAACAGTTGTTAACAAGAAATATTTTTTCAGAGGGTGCATTTAGCTCAGTATTATACATGACTGGTATGTGGCTAACTTGAATTTAGCAGAAAAGCTGACATACGACTGAGCTATAATCACTGCAAGATGATAAGTGTTTGCATGCTTGCTTAGCTTGTTCCATTTATATCTGTAGGATAAAAGATGTCACATTCATTATTACTGTGCTTAAAAACAAAGAAGTAAAGAGAACTAGTATACTCTTGTTAAATGTCCATCTACCTGTTGCAGTTAGGAAACAGCATAAGATGTAACAGTTCTTATTAATGTGCTTCTTGAGTGTTGTACAAAAACAAGGCCTATCTTCAAGATTGCATGTATCTCAGGTATAATTTAAATCAGTACTAATGCATTTTTATTGTGTTTTATAGTGTAATTTTGATTGAATGTCACTCTACAAATGGTGTCTTGGGATTCCTAAGTCTCCAGGTACATTTTTTGGTATTTTTCTCTTCTGGTTCTGTTATTACTCTCCTTTATTTTTGCTCATTTTTCTTCCCTCTTCCTATCCAGAATGGTTCTAGTGGCTCCAAGTACTCGTTTGTCTCACTCTCTCTTGCCTCTACATCTTCAAAACTGATTTATCTACATTTATAGCTAGCAAATACTTGGGATCATTTGTGACTTACCATATCTAGTAGATAGAGACAATTGATTTTAGATTTAAGAAGAAACTGAGGAAAGAGAAAAGTCTGTCTTCTCCAGTTTGCACTCCAGTTGTTCTCTGGATCTGTTCAAGCCGCTCAAACTCCATGGAAGTGGAATTGCTCCAGGAAGGGCAAGACATGAGGAAGGAAAGGATGGGCATAAACTGTAATATCTATTGTGTGATTTCTAACACAGAGGTCCACGCCTTGTATCAGAAAACCATTATTACACTTACTACATGGAAAGAGAACCATCCTTAAAATCCTGATACATCATCTCAAAAACATGTGATTGAAAGGGATTATAACTGGATCTACAGAAGGTTTGAAGTTTCCAAACAGGAAATGTTTAGAACTGAAAGAGACAATCTAGAGATGTTTTGTGTCCACTTAATGTGAAAGAGGTTTCTAATTCCTTTACACTAAAATCAGGAAATCTAACTAAAATTCAAGCAATGAGGTAAAGGGGAAAGATTTCCCTTGAAGAATTGGAAGGATACCTAAGATGTATGAATCACAACCTCAGAATAAACAGAAACCTTAAAGGAAACAGAAAAAGATACATTTTACAAATTAATAAACATTGGATTAAAATGACAATTGCATCTATGAAGATGGAGATTTAACTCCTCAGTTTTTATAATTTTCTTTTGTTGCAAAGCCTTTTAATTATATAAACAAATATAAAATCTAGAGTTACTTTGTGAGACCAATGCACTAGAGGTGAGACATCTCTACATATGGCCCCAAAATCAGTAATTTGTCTCAGAAAGACAGTATTCAACACTGGAGCAAAAGCAGAATAACTAACAGAAACCTGGGCATGTAAGTTTTCATATCCAAACTGGAAAAAAAAACTTGAAGATATTAGCCTGGGAAAATAAAGGAAGATAAAGAAAGTAAGTCTAGGAAGAGGCAATCTCCACCCAGAGCCCTTAGGAAAACAGCACATGAAATGACAAATGCTCCAGCGAATATTTTAAGCAAATCTGTTCGATTTGGAATGACATTCTAGTAGCAAATAGAGAAAAATAATATAGCTGTAAAAAATAAAAGGAAATACAGGCAAGTAAAAGCTTTAAAACATGCTAGGCTTCATCTAAAAATTTGAAATTAAGAATAATTAAATACATGGATAAGATTAGGAATAACTAAACTCAAAAGGATTTTACTAAAGACAGAATATGCCAAACCAATTTGATGTCTTTGCATAATTTCATTATGATATGATAACAGATTTTGTAGTTAAGAACAAAACTCTTCAGCTATTTTTTTTGGTCCTCAGCAAATCTTTGGGAATACTGCTAAAGAGAGCATTATTGGTTAAACAAGAAATAGATTTGATTAGTTCACAAATAAGGCAATGGCTACAAAATGATTACCATCCTATGAATCATAAAAGAGATATTTGAATAGTTTTCTTTCAGTCTCCTCATATTTTTGTGAAGGATTTTTACTTTAGTAGGTTTCTAAATATAATTTTCCATCAATGGAAAACCATTCAGTGTTCCATTTGAGGAAAACATTTTTCTTAGCATAGAAAAAATCATACAAGACAACTTACTGTATCATTGCTTCAGACACTCCTGGGGTTATAATTACAGGAAATGGTGGGTTTTTTTGTTATTTGCTTTAAAAATATATATACAGAAGACAAATGTAATGAAGTAAAAAGCCAAAGGGTAACAATCCCTTGTACATTTAAAAAGTCATGTTACTTCTTTCTTCTTGCTATTATTATTGCCTACCATGAAGAAATTGCTAGGAAGAAAACCTATACATGTTGTACTGTACAATTCCATTTTATTTTGCTTTCTCTTGCAATGCTGCTTGCTAAGAGATACCTCAAAAACAAGACAAACTTGTACTGAAGTTGAGTATTTGGCCATCTTTCTGATCAGCTTGTTCATATAATAAAAGTGCTCCAATAACTTGCAAAGCCCAAAAGCAGATGTAATTCCAGTTTCTGACCCAACTTTGCATCTCATGATTTTCAAGGGAAAACTAGCTGAAAACAAACAAGCTGAGCTTAGTTTACTTTGAAGTCAAAATACAAGAATATACTCCTTTTATAGGGGTGCACTTTATGTACCACATATATATACACATTGAAAATATATATAATAGGGTACAAGTTATGTATACAATCCTGTTATTAATTTTTTTTTTTTTTTAATTTATGTAAAGAAAAACTTGAATATAAAGGACACCTCTCTTATGAAGAAAGGAGGAGGGGGTGGGGTTGTTTATTCTTGGAAAGGAGAGGG
>JANHGN010003509.1:0-12603 GCA_024605025.1 Megaceryle maxima | reverse complement strand
TTAAGATTAAAAATTCCTATAAATATATTACTGGTTATTAATTTTTTCTCATGATCATCAACTTGGGCAGTGCTTTCCTGTTCAGAGGAATAAAGAAAATAAAGTAAAACAAAGAACCTTATGTTCCAATCAGAAAGTGAGAGAGAGGGTGTGAGAAAGAAAAAGGGAGAGAGAGACAGAGAGAAAGAAAAGAAAGTTCAGCGAATAACTCAATAGATCGATAGTTACATAGAGACAGAAATATTTCAAAGGAAAATGTAATGGTTCATGATAGAAGTAACCATATTGCATTCCCCAATTTCTGTGCAGAGACCAGGCAAATACTGATTTGCAAGCTGGACATCTGCACTGGGTAGTTAAGTAGGGTTTGTAATAAAGGATAGAATGAGAGGGGGATCAACATGACTCATTTGGGAAGATTACATAAAAGAAAATCCTATTTTGTAAACCTTTAATGAATTTTTCAAGGGGTCAGCAAGCATGTAGATAAGAGTGATCTAATTGATGCAATCTGCTTGAATTTCCCATCAGCTTTTGGTAAAATCCTTAACCAAATTCTTTTAAGGAACTAAACCAATGGAATAGGGGGAGGAATCTGAATAAAGAAATGTTGCCATATAGGAAACACACAACAGGGACAAACATTTAATTCTTTCAGGAGAGAATCACTCCCAGGGGAGTTCTGCGGGGAACTGGGCTGAAAACTGTGCCATTCAGTGTGTTCACAGATGATCCAGAAAAGAGAACAGATGATGCAATGAGAAAATTGACTTATGAGAAGGTTATTTGTCAAAGTAAAGATGAATACAGGTTGTAGGAAACTGTAGGAGGACCTGGAAAGTTTGCCCTTGTGGCAGGGCAACAAAATGTCAGAAAAAAATCAGACAGAATATGTAAAGTGATGCACATAGGAAGCAAAAAAACTGCTAGTTTCACATGAAGATTCATAGACTCTTTACCATTACAGGAGCAAGACTTGAGGATCACAATAGAAAGTCCCATGATAACATCATTCTCCTCCCAGCTCCTGTTTTCTGATGCTGACCACTAAAGTGGAAGATGTTGAATGAAGACAGTAAGACACACTGAGTTCCAATGATGTATGTTTTCTCTCATTCTTTCTCACTTTTTGTCTTTGACTTTGTTACTGTTTTCTTCTGCATGATCGTATCTGTATGATGCACCAATCAGTTCTTCCTCATTCTGCAGACCCAGAAATGGAGGATGAAATTTCAGTTCATTAACTGGAAGCATAACCTGCCTAAGAATTTTGTGAGCCAGCTCCCATTCTTTGTTTTAATTACAGCAAGTGATAAGCAAAAGAGAGCAGGGAATATAGATGTGAGCAGCACAGAGAATAACATTTACCTGCTCTTGATATACCAGGCTGATGGTATTTATGTTTTGGATGAGTTTTGACTCACTCAGGAGCATGCTGTATTTTCACATTTTACTGCATAAAAATAATGTGATACAGTAAAATAATTTTTAACAATTCCATTATTCATCTGAATAAGAGGTGTAATTATAGTCTCCATACAGATTTGGTATTTAGCAACTTGCTCATTAATGGCTTAAAATGACGCACATTTTACCACAGATTATCAGGATGGTGCATCTATGCATCATGGCTGGATCTCAGTCTTACTGAAATCATCTAAATTTATTTATCTAAGAAGCAGCAGAGTCAGGATTTTGTTCCTACAATAATTTTTGCTCTTCCAAGTCCTGTAGATCTTGAGATGTTCTGGGACCTGATCCAAAGATAACTGAGTCCCATGCGACTCTTTCTATTGATGAGAGAAAAGGATATTAGATGTCAGAGTCTGTTCTCACATCTCTGGCTACAAAGAGATCAGCGAGACACAGCAAAGGACTTAGACACATTTCAGGACAGGGATATTATTTCCATAGTCTAATGACAATTCATTTAGATCTGCAATACTGAAAACTTTTATTTCGTAGTACCCTTAATATCCAATAAAGAATTAATTCTTATATTTGTTTTTAAAATGATGCTGAAAAATCAACAGAATTATCTGTTTTTTTTTTTCCCTCTGGAATATTAATATTACTCGTCAGACTGAATTTATATTGTATCCATATTGCTGCCATATGTCATTTAAAGCAAAATTAAGATCTATTCTTTAGAAATGCAGAGTTGCTTTCAGTATGTATCAAATAGCTTCGTGTCATTTTTTTTCACAGGTATGAGTAATACATATACATAGTACTCTTAGAAAAATATTCTTTTCATTATATAATACAAAAAAATAAGGATGATTTGCTTATTGCTGCTTCCCCCCCGCCCCTGTAACTCAGCATATCTAGTGCACTGTATTTAAAACACACTTTTTTCATTACTGGAGACATGGGAAAGAAGGCCTAGGAATATACCAGGCAGTAAGATTTACTAAGACTCCCAGACCATGTGTGAGCTAGCAAATGAAGTGGACCTGGAACCATTGTCCAGTGCTGGGTCCACCTGGGATGGAGCAGCCCTTATTTGTAATCCAACTCCTAAAATGTACCTGAATGCAATTCTGGAGGAATATCAGTGTTCCTGATGAAAAAGCTGGCTGGGTACCTTTATGACAGTAAGGGGATAATGTCCACATGGGTTCAAACAAGAAAAAATCAGAAAATTGGAAAAATGACTTAGCATTCACAGTTATACCCTGTGGTGAAAAAGCATTTAAAGAACCTGACTGCACAGAGCCATGGTTGCACCCAATTTGGAGTTCCTGGCACTGTTGCCCTGGGACTACGAATAGTCCTGGGGCTTGTGTGGATGTTGTGCAGGAGAGGCTGGAATCAATGAGCACTACAGGGTTCAGCCTGATTGAAGGGTCGCACGTGCACCAGAACATCCTGCAAGCTGCCTCCAGTTCAAACTGGGACTACCAGGTCTTCCAAGCTATTTTTGAACTGCTGAGGTTCAAACCGCTCACAACACAATGTGCCTTATCCTGCAGTTAGGTATTCCTTCCTGAGAGGCACTACGAGATAGGCAGGTATTGAGCTAAAGACTCCCTTTCTACTATTTTCTGGGAGAGAGTTCAAGTAACTATTCAATTCTAAACTCATTCTTCACACTCTTCTGTGTTCATATCCCACCCTCTTTACTACCTGCCTGCATCACTGGGAAAGATACTCCACTGTTCATGTCCAGCATCCAGTATTTAAATAGGTTTCACTTATAGCAGTCGCCTGAGGAAGACTATAATTTATAGCTATTGATTTTTTCCACACCTCTGTCTACCTGATGAAGAAATGCTTTATTGTTCAGTTAGTTTTGTTCTCAGATATCTATTCTGTGCTTTAATCAAATAATTGAATCATCTCTCAGACTTCTATATGATAAATTATATGCATTGAACTCTTTGCATCATTTTCTTTAATGACTTTCCACTTTTTCAGTGTTTCTACTTTTCAATTATCATCAGAAAAGGGAAGATGACCTGCACATAAAAATCTGGTATTGGTCTCTGCAGAGATGTTGGTCCCTGTTCTCCCATGCCTTGTGCTGCTCATGTATCTTTTCCTGCTGATGTGCTGCAGGATTACAACATCCCTTTTTGCCACAAGACTCCACGGGAAGCTGGTGCTGATCTGATACATTATGACCCCTAATCTCCTTTAAAGTTTACCACTATAGGAAATAAAGTCTCCAGTCACATGAATTTGCACGACTTGCAAAGATGACTTTGCTAATTGTTTTTATTAAAATGCTTTTATTTTACAAACACAACTATTCTATTTAGTCTGCCTCCACACTATTTATCACTTCGCTGGCCTTTCTGTACACTCTTTCTTTTATTTGCAATTTTATATTTACCTCCAGATCATCAGTACAGCTATTAAATTCTGCCAGCAGTAGTCCCCTGGGGAACTCTGCTGACGATAGTGCCAGATAAAAGCTTACTTGTGAGTGGCCTCAGGAGCAGATTGCCTGGTCTGCCACATTGCTCCCAAAAGTTACTTCAGAGTGACAGGACCAGCCTCATGTGAGATGAATTCCAGGTGAGTCTGGCATAGGGGCTTGCTCCAGGGTCCTCTTTTGGTCATCCATCTGACCATCCATCCATCTGTATGGATGACATTGTGTCAGGTTTGCCTTCCACAGACTACTAGTCCAACACTATAACAACAGACCTCATATCCCTGCATGTCTTCACAAGCCATGGCTCGGGTTATACCATATACACCCTTATCATCTTATTATAAAACACAATTTTTGTGGTTATCCAGTGTCCCTCACTTTCCAAGAGGGCAGCTGTAGTAGTAGCACAGGTTCTCAGCCTGTTTTCTGAACTATGAAGGCTAAAAAGATAAAGCAGGAAAAGACCTCTCTTATGGTGCCCATCTCATAGACCATATAGCTTTGGTCTTCTCTGTGCCTGCTGCTTCCCTTCTGCTCCCCAGCACAGGTCTTCAGACAAAACATCATAGCACTGCCATGCCCACCCCTCTGATGGAACGCCTGGTGGCCCTCCTACCCTAGCAGTTCTTCTGGGATGTGGTTTCAGTAAGTTCAAGCAAAACAGTTCAAGCAACAGTTCGCTGTGGTGTGTTGATGCTGTGGAACAATGTATCTTCCTTGATTCTCTTCACTCCACAGACACTTCTGGAAGGGAGCTGCCGCCTTTGCCTGATCTCATCTTGTCAGGCACATACTCTTTGCAAGAGAATGGAGAAACAGGAGACACTGAGTGTCCTAGGGGCCATGACAGAAAAGACTGATAATGCACAGGTAGGGAACAGCTTGGCCTGGTGCCAGAAAAAAAAAAGCTGAGGGAAGAGGAAGGGACCATCTGTTCTCAGAACAGGAGACAATCAAATAAGATAAACTGATTCAGGAACTGTTTGGTCCCCTGCCTGCTCAAGACTCCTCTGCTACTGGGTTGACATCAACCCTTCCAGTCTCTGTCTCACAGAGAGCCCCACGCTCCATTCTCATAGGGAACACATCCCCTGTGAGGACAGGCTGAGAGACTGGTGTTCAGCCTGCAGAAGAGAAGGTTCTGGGTAGACCTTATAGCAGCCTTTCTGTACTTAAAGGGGGCCTATTAGAAAGATGGGGAGAGACTCTTTATCAAGGAGTGTAGTGACAGGAAGATGGGTAATGCCTTAAAACTGAACGAGGGTTGATTTAGATTAGATACTAGAAATAAATTCTTTATCCTGAGGGTGGTGAGGCATAGGAACAGGTTGCCCAGAGAAGTTGTGGATGCCCCTTCCCTTGAAAGTGTTCAAAGCCAGGCTCTGCAGAAGCAGCAGTGAAGCATGCATGGAACTGCCAGTTCTATTTCCAGAGTACAAAGGAGCTGCCACTCCAAAATATATTTCTGGAAACTTAAGTGGTGAAGCACATGAACGTCATCTAATTGTAAAAAGGACCAGTGTTGAGTGTCTGGTGCTGTGAATTTTGTGATCTTGCTGTTCTAGCCATGCCTATGGATAGCTGCTAACTGTGAATGCTGTCATTGGTTGGTCCTGTTAACATAATATATGTCTTCTCTTTTGTCGAATTCCAAAATGTACTTTGGGATGGAGTGACATTTCTGTAACTTTCTGTAGATGTGACCTCCTTCAGGGCCTACCTATCTTCCTGGGACTTCTTTAAGTAATCTTTGTATTAATCTCTCCAGCCAAGATCCAGTGGACTACCAGCTGGTGGCAGCAGCAGCTTCTCCAAGATCAGGGTGTAAGGACTTGATCACAGCTCCTGGAGACAGTGTATGACAGTGTATGTAAATAGACACTCCTCACTTTTAAGGAATTGAGCCGTTGCCAGTAATCTTGCAACTAATCCAACTATTTTTTGAAGAATTTAGCTCCTCTAATCCTTTGTCACCCCTTTTGAGCTTTCTCCCCAGCAGCCTGAGATTTATAATTGGCATTTAGAAACAAGAAGCTAAAGGCATGTCTCTTACTATTGTGGTGATAATGCTGATGTTAAGATTTTAGGAAGAAGGAGGAAGAGTTCATTACCCATAAATGTGTTGCAGTTGACCTTTCTTATGGCTGTGTGCTGTGAAGAGGAAAATGAGAGATTATGGTGAGATTTAAGGGAACATGAAGGTAAAGGATTGAGTGGCATCAAAGCAAAAGTGTTTAGCAGGCATCAAAGACAAGAGTCTGTTGTTCCGTGATCCAAACGTGATCTTATCATCAACTTATACAAAGGTTCTAATACTTCCCCATTTCTACTAGAAGTACCTCGTTGACTGCCATCTTCAGTCACATCAGCCTTTTTTTTTTTTTTAAAGCTGCTTCAATCTGGCAGCATATCCTTTTTAACACTTCTACCAAAACACTCCTCTTTCTTTATCTCTTCTTTGTCCACTCCTCCAGAATTATGTAAAAATTCCATACCTTTGGCTCCTCAGCACATGACTTTGTACTTTGTACTATTGAACTTTATCCTGTTCCTGTCACTTCAGTTGAGCAAGAGGTCTGCAATGCAGTTTTAAAACTTCAGGAGCCAGAAATTATTTGATGACACCATAAAGTATTTGAGACTAAATTACTGAAAATCCAGCATTCTCCCTTTAAAGTTGTAATCAGTGGTTTTGACTGTCTCCCCTGTGTTAACTTTGTGTGGTTCACATTGACATCCACCTCCTTACTTAGGTGACCCAGAGTCATAGTGCTTTTGTCTAGCTGAGGGTTAAGCCGGTGCTCTGAGCTCTCAATAAGCTATATTTGTGCGTCCCTTTGGTGCTGTGCGCAAAAGTACTGGAGCACCTGGAGTGCTGCTTTCAGGCTCAGCAGCTGTGCACTGACTAGTGAAACAGGTCTGGCAGCAGCCCTCAGCCTCATGTGGAGCAGACTGCAGCTGATGCAGAACACCCCTCAGACTCTTCTTGGAGCAAAGAGCCACCCGCCACCAGATGGAGACTGCAAAAAAAGGGGCTACCCAGGGCTCAGGGGTGAATTTTTTGTCCTCAGTTCAAAGCAGGAGAGCTGAAAGGCCTCAATGATGGTCCTGGTTCTCTGGTTATATGTAGGAGCCCAGAAAAGTCTAGCCAGAAAATCCAGAAAGTCACTGTCTGCAATAAGAAATGAGAATTTTTGCATCCAAAGTAGAGTGACCATCATATAGTTGCCATTCCTCCAACCACTCTGTGAAATACATTTTCCTCACTGATCAGCTATGGAATGACTATAAAGGTGATATTATAAGATGAAAATGTAGCTAGATGTCAAGGCTGAAGGTGGAACAAGGTAAAGGATGCATTGTACCTTTATTTTGGGAAAAATGTCACTTCTGACACAAAGCTCCATAATTCAGAATTCCTGGAAGCAAATCTCTTTTAGTCAGTAAGCAGCAATACATGAAGGTGAACACCATGAACACAAAAAGCTTCTCCTGAACATTTCCCATACTATGCAGACTTTGAAAATCAGACAATCATATTCTCCAGGGATATTGCTTACCTTGCTAATTCTCAAAAGCTGTTGCTGTGCTGTTATGGCTATTCATTTACCTCATTTATTCATTTACCCAGGGATCATTTGCATGTAACTGGGCTTATCAGGTCCATGGAGTGGAGGTTACCTCAAGTATTTTGCTTATCTAACACAGTGAAAGAGATTAGAAATGCCAGATGGAATTCCGACACTGAGAGGAAGCTGACTTCAGATGATGTATCAACAGTAACATAGGAACTGTACATGCACCTCTACAGGCTTTTATATTCCAGGAGTGAACATTTTTGTGTCTTCATTCTTGATGTTTTTTGCTGGAAATGCCTTTCCTATGAATATCCTTTAAAAAATAACTGATATTGTCACTTTGGAGGATGAAAGGAGGCAGACAAATAATGAATGATCAAAGGTGCCCAGTGAGATAGTAGTTCATTGGGTCAACTCAGGCAGAGAGATAGATGAATAAACAACTTGCTTGTTGAAAAAGTGTGTGCTGCAGGTTTACAAAGAATTTGTTAAATAGAACTCCATTTGATTCTGGGAAGGAGACTGTGTCCCATGCTATAAAGGAAATCAATGGTGCCTATTAAGGTGATCTAGGTAAATTACTCTTTTAGAGTTCCAGGTCTAGAGGCTGGCTTAATTCTGAGTATATGATCAGGACACATAAAACCTTAAGAATTTAATGCCTCTAGCACCTCTAACTATCTGCAGACCTGCATAGGAAGACAAGAAGAATAAAAATCTCTCCCAACTCCAGTGGAAGCCCTGAGGCATGGAATTATTATAACGCAAATTGACAGTGATCTAATCTATTTTCTCACACACATCAGGTGCTCAGGGACTCATAATATAAGCTTAATTTTCTGTCTTCAGGCATTTTCATATTCTATTGTGTAGTACAATTATGTCCATAAGCTTCTCAGGCACCATCCTACAAGACTGAAAGGTACTGCTTCTGGTGCTTAGGAGAGTATTTGTGCCCTCTATTCATCAGATAGCTGGAAACCTTTAGATTTCCAGTCCAAATGTATTCAGGATTACTCACTATACAGCCATTTGATCATGTGATGAAGTCAATATCCCTCTCTGACATTTGTTTCTCAAATACATTTATCAAGTGTTATCACACCCCCATTCAGTCTTTGCTGGGCTATACAAAATAAGACAAGATCTTCCAACTAAGATGTGCCTTTTGCTCCCCTAATCATCCTAGAAATTTTTCTTTGCACTTGCTCTATTTAAGTAACATTTTCTAAGACACTCAGGCCATAAAATTCTGCTGCATTTAAGTGGAAGCAATACACATATGTGGTTTTTGCTCAGCCCCAGGTAACTCATTTTTTGCAAACTCAGTAAAAATCAGAAAAACACTAGCCAATATTATCCTATGAGGAAAAAAAACCCCAAAAAACAACAACAACAACAACAAAACCCAAGACAAACCAACCAAACAAAAAAAAAACAACAACAAAAAAACCCAACAAACAAACCCTAACACCTTCCTGGTAGCACCAAATAACACCAAATTGATAATGCAATAGGAGATCAGAGCTCTGAAACTCCAGCTAATGACAGATGCCTCTCCACTGCAAGAAGAGTCTGAGATGCCCTTCATCAGCTGCAGTCTGCTCCACGTGAAGCTGAGGGCTGCTTCCAGACCTGAGCTTTGAACTCTGTCCTGTTTCAGTAATCAGTATACAACAGCTGAATCTGAAAGCAGCTCTCCAGCTAAAAATGGAGGAGGAATATCTGCCAGACATCAGTCTTTTTCATACACAGATGCCCTTTCACTTGTCTGATTCTGAAGTCACTGCATCACTCTAGGATGTCTTTATGTATCATAAGACGATCAACCAGTCCTGCTGCAAGGCAAGGGTAGAAGGGCTGTGTCTGGGAGATTGAAGGATAGTTCAGTTTGACTCCTGCACCTGGCAAACTGGTGAGAATGTGTAATAATGAACAGTTAATAGATAGGTTTCTACTATGTAAGTTACCATGCAAGAATTGATGAGGAATCCAAGAGAGAGAAAAGAGAGATCATGGACCAAATTTGTTCAGAGATTTTTTCCAGTCAGTGGATATGTGGATAAGGACAATCTAGATGATACAGGAGGAGTCTCCTCTGAAAGCTGTTTAACTCCCTGTTTTGCTTCAAGGCCCTAGATTCACAGCTATCCACAGACCATCCTGGACTAACCAACTAATTCCCTTGCTGAGGAAGCAAGGGCATAAAAAAAAGGTTTCTACATCAGCTTTTTTACGCTTCAGACAGTTACAGACACAGACTGTACTTGATTTCACCACTTCCAGCTTGATCAGAGCAGCCTCCTGTCACAGCAGAACACCGTGTGGCCAGACGCAACTATTACACCTTCCACATCACAGCAACAGTTCTCTCAGCACTTCCATCATTAATCTCGTACCAGTTTACAAAACAGCGGCACAAGGCCACAGAGTGGCTGTTTCTCTCTGGTCTCCCTTTGCAGAGACCTTGCTCTTTTTTATGGCTTCACTGCAGGGTAGATAACTCCGCAGTTCTATGAGACAGGTAAATAACTTTCATCATGTAAAATTTATGATAGTGGCTCCTACTGCCAACTGTCACAGGAACACCATGCAGAGACGTTTCAGTTTAAAACATTAATGTAGCCAACACAAAGGCTCGAGTTGCTAATTGTCATTCTGGTTTAGTTCAGCATACGTGCCCCACCATCCTGTCTTGCACTAGGTATTCAACCAGGGACAACCACTGAACACCTTGTTCTGCATGATGACCCAACAGGACTGAAGCTGCAGGTAAAGTTTCTGTAACTTTAAGCTTTTGCACTAGAGTGGGAGCCACCTCCCAACCTACCCCACCATCAGGTTCTCTGTGCCCTTCTCCCTCTGCTAATGAGAGAAGCAGAAATTTCCTTCTCTGCCCTAGCTTCTCCTGCTGCAAGTCCTGCTTGAGTCATTTGCCCATCAAAGCACAGATTGTTACCTGGAAGCATCAGGAACCACAAAATGTCTGCATGCTGTCTGTCTGCACTCCAGAAATTGCTCAGCTCCATAGATGGGCCAACAATAGCTGGGCTTGGGGAGGGTGTGCATCGTGTCTGGCACTTCAGAAGGTTACTAGGGGAAGGCCTGGACACACTTCCCAATATCTTTTAAACTGGAAGGTCCTCATGTGCTCAGGCAGGGTGGGATGTAGAGAGAAGGAAGGTAGGAGAGGAGCATGAGAGGAACAAAATATTCCCAGATGCTTCAGCCCACCCACTTCACATTCCCCAGGACTTCTGACCTGGGAAACACTCTGTCAACAGTATTTCACATGCAGATCTTCTCAGGGTAGGAAATTTAGCAAACACCTCCTGCAACAGACCCTGGGTATCTGCACACAGGGAAGGATCGAAGCAACCCCAAGGGTTATCACACTGACAGGCTTTTGGACTGGGCAGGTCAACAGGAGGGGGAGGGGCAAACAAGGACAGTGTTGTGGCATCTGTGCTTCCTGGGTCATCATTTACAGTTAGCTCACAGCTCTTCATCTTCTTTCTGTTCAAAGCAGGCTAATGAGAGATGCACCAGGTATCACACGTGGGTCAGCTCTGTTAGTATCTCCTGACCTTTCTCTGCAGAGTCTTCAGGGAGCAAGAAAAGAAGGCCTCCACCTCCCCCACCCCCTGCTCCCCCAAAGGATCTGAAGAACAGTGCCACCATCCTGCCAGTCCCACGGCATCATGGTGCAGCCAACAGCAATGTGGCCCTGCCTGGGCCATGGAGTTGTGCTGTGCCTCCACCTCCTCATTTATGCCATGTGGCCCATAATTCACTTTACATTTGTTGCAATCTTAAATACAGATTCCATATAGTGAATTTTCTTGCTACATTATTAGGTAAACATTTTAAATAAATAAATTATTATTTCTGTGGTTTGTGTGCATTGCATAAATTGAGAAAATAAATTAAATTATGAAGAACCTTGTAGCAAGGTTTCTTAACAATCTTTACTGAGATTATTTTGAGCCTTCAGTAATTCTGTGTTTGAAAAATAAATATAATTCTACTTCTAGGATCTTGATTTAAAAAACAGCAAGCTTTTTAATCTGTGGCAAATGAGACTGATCTATCTTTTGGGTCCAATTGTAAAGCCTGGCAAAGGGAATACATTTCACGCTATCTAGTTTGACATAATGGTCACTGGTGAATGGTCACCTGCTGAATATGGAAGCATTGGTAAAACTAAGTGGTTTAAGTAACATGAAGAAAGGGGGAAAAAAGCTCAAATATGAACTGGCCCAAACATTTTTTTGGAAGCAAGGCTGTTACCCAGTTCTTGATGGAAGCATAACATGTCTTGCAGAGAGCTTTCAAGAAAGCCAGCTGTTTTCCTCAGAAGATTTTTACAGAAGCAGAGCAGTCCTTTTCCAGTGTAGGCTACTCTTCAAATCCACAGCAGACAGTGTTTTAGGCCACTGCTGGCAAAGGGGGTGTCTGCTTGGGAAAGGTATTATGGGATAGAATGAACACTGCTATATGCATGTGCTGCCCACTGCTTTATGTCCTCTGCACAACAGATGTTACACGCTTTGGGCCTTGCCTTCACTACTCCCCAGTTCAAAGCATTTATAGTTTTATAGCTTTTTTTTTTTTTTTTTTTTTTTTTTTTTTTAGCTCTCTGAAGGTAGAGAGGGGCTGTGGGGACAGATTTTTGGAATCAGCTTTTCCTTCCAGCACAACACAGAGTCCCAGGAGGGTGGAGCTACCCGTTCTGGAGGTGAGCAGGTATAAGAGGGATGGGATACTTATATCTACTGTGCTGAAGAAACAAAGATTGACATATCAACCACAACACAGAAAAATACAGAAACACACACACACAAATATATGCACATGTATGTATTTATACCTATTTTCCAACCATGTTTACATATTGATTTTTATAGGTATATGCTTTATATAAGCAAGTATATGTATTCAAGTGGGTAGATGTATGTACAGTGAATGGATAACATCACAGAATGGTTTGGGTTGGAAGGGACCTTTAAACATCATCTTAGTCCAACTCCTGTGCCATGGGCATGGACACCTTCTACTAGACCAAGTTGCTCAAAGCCCCATCCAACCTGGCCTGGAGCACTTGCAGGGAAGGGGCATCCACACCTTCTCTGGACAACCTGT
>JANHGN010003508.1:0-14641 GCA_024605025.1 Megaceryle maxima | reverse complement strand
AAAAAGCCATATAGATGTGGTGCTTGGGGATATGGCTGAGTGGTGGGCTTGGTAGAGCAGGGTTAATGGTGGGACTCGATGATCTTAAAAGTCTTTTCAATCTAGATGATTTTATGATTCTAATCTGTTTTCAACTTACTCAGGTTTAAAATCTATGAATCCTATAGAAAAACTGCTTAGCAGCTGAAGCAGTTGTCATCTGCTAAATTTCAGGTCTAACAGAGGCAGTTTTTACTGTGGGTTTTTTTGGTGGATTTTTTTGTAAGCATTAAATTCTGAGGCAGGTGTAATGGATGGAAATACCAGTGAAAGTTGAGTTAGTTGCACAGTTAGTGATTTTTCTCATTTGGGTAGAACTGTTACCAGTTAAAGAGATCTGTCTATATATACTTTGGCAATTAGCACAGTTCTAAGAGTGGATCCTGAAAGCAAAATGGTGCTGGGACCCCAGTCACCTTATTGTTACAAGTTTAAACAGATTTAATTTTTCCTCGTTCTGATCTCATAGACTGACTGCCCTTTTAGGGAGTGTATTTTCAAGTTTTATTGCCTCTAGAAGTTGATGCATTCTCTGCAGTGCATTCCAGCCTGCTAAGTTGCAGTGGTAAGGAGACTTGATCTTTTGGATTGTTGATCTGAACTAAAATGTTGCTTAGACACACAGTGTATTTTCAACAAATCTGTGTTATTTTCTGGCACTCTTTTTAGAAGAACAGAATACCTATGGAAGATGCTACATTCCAGGTACCATGTCAAGCATACAGGAAAAAAAAAACCCCAAAGCAATCACTATTCCAGCAAAGCAGGACATTAGTATCTCTGCCTCTGCTTTGAGGGCCAGAATGCCTAGAGTAGTTCTGATTGTATATTGTATTTTGAAAGGTGACTGGATCCAGTGCTTTTAGAGCTGCACTTTGGCCATTGTCCACATTTTGTTTTAATAACTAGTGCTGTTTGGAGGTGACTTTCTCTCTTTGCTGTACCTGAATTCATAAAGAGATAATAAATTCACTTTTTTTTCCAGTTCAGAAGACTTTAAATAAAGCTGACCTTGTTTTGAAAGTTAAATTTACAGGATAAGATAAGCTAACATTTGATTATTTAATAGAATTCCCCCAGTACTGTATTAGCTGGAACAGAGACTTAGGTTTACTGTTTTTTGTAATAAATTGGACATAGGTTAAAAAGTTAATCTGCATTAGTAAAATTATCATGCATAATTAAACTGGATTATAAAAATATTTTAAAATGAAATATTTGGAGCCTAGTTGTTGCTTTAAAGGGATAGATATACTTGTAATCCTTGCAGTTTTGGAGGGATGAATTTTTGGTCTGATGCTATGTGGAAACGTGTGTTACAAGTTATTTGATATGTTGCAAGACCCTTTTAATTAGCACCTCCTTTTAGTGTAGATGTGCCTGGTTGTTGTGGTTTTTTTTTGTGTGTGTTGTTTTTTTTTTTTTTTGTTTGTTTGTTTTTTGTTTTTTTTTTTGGTGATGGGATAAAAGCTTAGTTGCAGCCCCATGGAGGAGCGCAGATAGATAGGGCAGGAGGGGGACCCCAAATAATACCCTGCCCTGGCTACTGCAGGCCAGGTGGTGCCAGCAAATGGACAGAATGGACTGAATAGGCTTAAATGCCAGCAACTGGAGTGGGATTGCAGGTTACAGGGTCTATCATGCCAGTGACTGGAGAGACTGGAATGAGTGAAACCAAGTGCTAGCCACTGGAGTGGGACCAGGGTTCAGAGGCCCGTGTGTCTGTGGTGCCAGTAGCTGGAGCAAGTGTGGGGTGTGCAGGTGTAGGAATGCTGGCAAAAGGTCAACCCAGACTAGCCAGTGAGTAGGTGCAGTGATGAGGGAGCTGGAGGGGTGTATGTGTGTGTCTCTCTCTAAGGGCAAGTCCACAGGAGCAGCTGGCTGTTGGAAGGATCAGGGAAGTCCTGGCCAGCTGCCAAAGTGACTGTAGGGTCTGAGTGTCTCTATGGATGAGACCTGTGTATGTGTGCACCTCTCTAAGGCTGAGAACACAGTGGGGTTGGCTGTTGGGGGACGAGGGGAGTCCCAGCCAGCTCTGTGTGTGTGTGCATGAATGCATGTGGACCTCATGGGCCTCGTGTACAGATGCCAGCAACTGGGAAGGCTGTCTGAGCTCTGCTGCTGGAGGGATACACTCCACGCACGTTTGTGTAAGCGTGTATGTATGTGTATATATATATACACACACACGTGCACTCTCAGTAGCAGACTTCCATCCTGTTCAGTCTGAATGGGAGCAAGATGAGGCTGTTGGTGCTGCCTGTAGTTGTATGAGTGCTCTGTGTACGGCAACATTATCTGTGAGCAAGTTGTATACATAAGCATATGTAATGCATACCTGTGCTTTGTGTGTATCCGCCTACTGGGAATGCATTTTCCATCTGGCTACTGGTTGGACCTGGGGGCATGGAGCTGTGGTAGCTTCTCTTCTCTCTGGTTGTCTGGTCAGACTAGCTACTTTCCCCTAATACCTTTTCATTATGTTATACTGATCGTGATGTTTTGGTATTGGTGTTTTCTAAAGGTATCTTATATTGGAAATTGGAGAATATTTGTTATTACAAACACAAACTATTTGATACTACTTCTCTGTTAGTCTTTATTTTAAAAAAGCAAGTCTTCTGTAGCAATTGAGTGAAAATTGTGTCTTGCTTAGACACTCAATGCTTGTAATAAAAAAGTTCAGGCATAGGTGAATGTCTTGACATGCAAAATTACTCAATATGAAGAGACTTTGATTTTGCTAACTTGCATTACCCATTCACTTTGAAGTGATTCATTTTATTTAAAAACAAAAAAAAAATACATTGAGTCTTCAGTAGTACAGCTCAGCTTTATGTCAGTAAGCAGGAAGCATGAGCATAAATTCACTGCTGTGTTTTAAAGCAGGAGAAAAACAATGTCATTTCAGTATGTGAAGTCCTCTCCACTACCACTACAGTGTTTTCAGATGGGATTGTATATTCACGACAGGATATATCAGATAACAACTCTGCCTTTCCAGGTCTGTACCTTAGTTATGTAATTTTCAGTCTTTGTTTTTTAGATCTCATGTAACAAAGTATAACAAGGGCAACTAAAAATCAGGGTAATAAAATCCCCATGCAGGTGTCCCTAACTGTGGTGACTTAAAGTCTCTTTAGACAGTCCTGATGTTTTGGAGCTGCAGGAATGGGGACCACTGCAGTAGCCAGGGTAAAATCAAGATGTGTGTAGACTATGCAACTTGAAAGATAAGCCTTTGGTGTAGATTAAGATAGGAAAAGCATAAAAAAAAAAAAAAGAGTAATATGTAACTTTAAAGTGTGTGTAGAAGTTCACTCAGGTATTTCTTATAAATTCTTACTGAAACAAAGGTATGGAAAACCTTTCTCTCTGAACTTGTGTTGATGAAGCTTCTGTGAAACAGCTGCTTTTTAAAGTGTTTTGGATATGTTGGAATTGAAAGAGATCTTGCACTGATTTTTTACTTTGGGCAGTAGTTTCCAAATTGAAAGTTGTTAATTACATAAAAGCTTGAGAGTTATTCCACTCAAAGTGCTTATAGGTCCTTGACATGAAACCTGTGATTTCCTGAAAGAACATCCTCTTTCCTTTATGACTACTAAAAATACAAGCAGTAGCCAGAAACAAAACCGGACTCTGAGTGTTAAGCAGTTTTCCAAAGGAGAGCAAGACTGCCTTAATCCAGAGTTTGTAGAATGATTTTTTTTGTTCTTGTTTTTACTCAAGAACCAGACTTAAGGTAGTAAGCAAGCAAATATTTTCTGGCAGTGAAAGACATCTGTCAATTTAAAGGGAAGAGGTGATAATATGGGCTCATTATGGTCTGTGGATGTGGAACGTGACACAAAACTGCCTATTTTTGATAAATGATGAAATCAATCCCTCAGAGAGAGAGAATTCCTGTGAAGGACTGCTTCTGAGAATGATTGTGCAGTGGTGGTTGAACCTTCCTAAAAATGCCTCAAGTCCCTGGTAGTGTCACTGTAAAAACTCTGGAATATCTTTTACTGGAGTGACTGTCTTTCTGGTCTGTTACCCTGCCAATAACTGAATGCAATTTGTGCATAAATGATGAAGGTACACGATTTTTATCTGGAATATTAGTGGTAGTGTTTATCCCTGCTAGAATGTTACTGCTTTGTTTAAATTCCTGATGAATAGCTAAGAATCAGTAAATACAGTTACCTTTCGTGTATGTTAAGAGTAGGGCAATTACCATTGTATCTTTGCTGGACTTAAGTTGAAAGAACTTTTCTTTAACCTCAAAACTGGTATGACCTGTTTGTTGTTGTTATTCCTAGTAACAAAAGAGGGTAATTTCAGCAGTAATTTTCTCGGAATTATTTATATAACAGTAAGGAAGCTCCAGGGAACAGAGACATTGGAGGAAGGCACATGGCTTTTGTGAGAGAAACAGGAGGAACTTGGCATAATGTAATCAGATTAATTTAACCAAGGATGATTTTTAAATAGGGGGTAAATACATTATGTTTTCAAAGTGGAGATTAGCAAATGAAACAGATTGGTCCAAGTTTCCTGTATCAGAAGGAGTTTAAGAAACTTGCTATCCAGAACTGTGAGAGAGAGTGCTGAGTTGTGACTAGCTTTGGAATTCTCCAAGTGTTCTTATATATTCTTATACATATATATTCTTTTATATATATATATATATTTATACCCATTGGAAGCAGTTTTATATTACATTGTGAGGCACTTTTTTTTAAGAAAAGAGCAGCATATTTTTTAGTAATTCTGAGTATTTTCTCTGCACAGCTCATAAGCATTTGTATTACTGTGGTTAATGTTACACATTTGGGGTTTTTTCCCCATGATGACATCTTGTCCACTCACATTCTCTGTGCATGTGTAAAAGCAGCCAATCATAAATACAACACTATTTGCATGTGCTTTCAGATCATTAATTTCAGTTTATCACTCTGGCCAAAGCTCAGAACGTTTGTTAGATTCTTGTCTGGAGTGATAACCTACAGGATCTTGTCAAGGTTAAACAAGACAATAATAAGCCATTTTACTATTGGCTTGACTATCTGTAATCTAACTGTATTAAAATCTCCCTTGCACCTCCTCAGTTAATTTAAGTTTTGAAATGGTTTTAAAAGCACATTCGTCTTGTTGTCAGCAGGGAATTTGTCATTCATGTTCCATAAATTTAGTAGTGAGCTGTGGTATTATTTTAAAAGTAACTTTAATTTGTTGAGGTGGCAAAGCTTGGGTGATTATGGCTGATTTCAAAATTGTATGAGAAATTTTATGGCTGCTGCTGATAATTGATCCATATTGAGCAAGAGGACATATTCAGCTAAAAGATTTAGTTAGTTTGTTTTACTACAGGTATTTTATTTATATTGAAAGGAATTTCATTTGACTGTACAAAGAGAGAAGTGTCTTGGTACCACAGTATCATTAACATAACAGCATCTGTCTGGGCATTTTTTTTTAGCCTTTTAATGAGTATTGTAGACTCTCAACAGTGGTATTTGATTTCAGTATCTGGTTTATATTAAAATTCAGAATTTCTCTGTGTTACTTTAAAAGTAGCATATATTTTTACAACAGTTTTGCAAGCATTTCAGGTGGGCTTTTTATCTGAGAACTGGAAACAAGCGTAAAACCCTTTTCTTGCTTGCTTTCTTTTGATCGTGGCTTAGCAGGACTTCTTCTGTGCCTCAATGATTGACATGCTTAGTTTGCAAGGTTTTGAACAGAAGGAAGGTCTGAAGGAAGGTAGGTTTTTATGGGTTATGCTGAGGTCCCTGACAGTGGCAGTGCTTGTGATCTCCTTGCAGAACTGTCTGAAATGAATGTGAATGATGAGGGGACCACTGGGGAAAGAGGAAAAAGCAACTAAAGGCGTACATTAAAAAAGACAACAAAATCTTCAAACAACATAGTAAATTAGTGTCCTGTGGCTGGCCATAATGAATAGACTAACCCCAGTACAGAAACAGTTTCTGGATTATGTTGAAAGCCAAGGCTCAAATAAACTGATTTTTTTGATAGGCGATTATTCTGTGTGATCTAAATTGTCAGTAGAACAGAGCCTTTTTCATTATTGAATATAGTTGCTATTTTAGAGCACACCAGAAAAGCAGAGCAAAAAGCATTTTGACTAGTTAAATGAATACCTAGCCTCTGCTTATATATATAAAGCTATGCAAGTAACTTTTTAATTTTGAAAGGAATAGCAAATATAATGACGTTAAAACTTTGGGGCCTTATTTAGAAATGTGTTGAAAGTTATCTGTTGGAATTAACAGTGAAAGCTAAGCAAGGATTTTGTTATTTCTTAACTCTGTATGTCAATAGACATAGCAAAAATATCTATATTGACACTAGATTATGGTCTGCACTGTTCCTGTTTTAATGCTCCTGCACCAGTGCAAACTGTGAATCTGAACTTTGCAGATGTAGGCATATTTTTTTGTATCTTAACATTTACATTTAGTTGATGTCGTGCAATGGAACTCTTCAGTCTGCAGCAAAACCAAAAATAAACTGAATGTGTCTTGGATTCTTCAGGCAAATCTTGGTTGCCTATCCTGGTGTTTAAAACTGTGCACAGTAAGGAGAGATTTTGTGTCTCTTTTTCACCTCTTCCCTGCCACTTTCAGCAGTATTATGTACACTTTTTGCTTCCTCTGAATCCTTTTATAGCCTCTCCGCCTGATAATTTTCCCTTAAGAAAATAAGATGTCATCTTAGAAGACACAGCTGAGGTAAGAGATAAATCTGGCTTTCCCCATTATTCTGGCTTTGCTGGCTTGTGTTACTTATTAAATATGGATGATGCTACTTCCCGTGCACTTGAAGCAAATAACGTGTGGTGTCTTTGAAAAGCTAATTTCAAGTCAGTCAGTTGCTGAGTCTCAAATCCCTGTCTTGTCAAATAGACACGACAGTAATTTTTACCTGGTTGAAGTGTGGTAAAGAGCAAGTGTGATAAAGGGGGATACATCGCTGTGTATCTTGTGATACAAGAGCAAGTTCTGGAGTGAATAGGGAAAGACGGAAGAAAGGTTGGAACTAGGAATGGGGGAAAGATGGTGTTATAATAGGGAGAAAGTAGCATTGCCCTTCACCACCAGCTGTCTTTGAGAGTTCGGTATAATTTGCAGCTACATTAAAGCCATCATTAAGTTTTTCTTCCCACCTCTTATTTCTGGGTGTTTTTTTTCTCTTTTTTTTTTTTTTTTTTTTAGTGACTACTGTATACTGAAAATGTATTTATTTAATCATGCTTAAATACTTTTAAATAAAAAGTAAACTGAAATACAATAAAAATGCTAAAATGTTGCTAAAATCATAAACTGTCTCAAAAGCTTGTTGCTTTTTGAGGTCATATTGTGTGAGGATATCTGAAGTAGGCAGATAATGGCCAGAGTGACAAGGTGCAGAACTAAGCAACTTAAGAACTTAATCTGTCTGAATCACCTGGTCCTAAAACCAGCAAAGGTGGCCAGTGAACCAGCAAAGGTGGCCGGTGAAGCCATTATCCCTGTTTCAAAACCTGCTGAGGTGATTCAGTGGAAGAAACTCTCTGGAATGCTAGGTGACCGGAGGAGGAGGAGCTGCTGTTGAATGAAGGCCCATAGGATGTATTGGAGTGCCAAAGGGCTGAGTTTGGGGACTGCAAAAGAATTTTGAGATGGTACAGATCTGGTATGGAATGTTTAAGTCAGGCAGCAGAGTTGGGGAAGCAAGGGATCCAAGTGGACTGGGGAGTAATGAGTATGGGGAAAAAGGAGAGAAGGAAGAGATAAAAGGGGCCAGTTGCATTTGAGCAGGCAACTGGTTGCTGCATTTGCCTGGTGAAGCTCTATTGCCTGATGACCGCACCTTATCCTAGGATATTGAACTATTATTTATTTATGTATTTATGTATTCATCTATTTAATTTTCTGTGCATGTCATTCTAGAATGTGTGTGATCTAGCAGACTTCAAGCTGGACTAGGCGGACATCAGGATGAGGGTCTGAGATAGGTGGTAGAGGGACTGAAGTTCTCTGAGGTAGCTGTTAGACACTAGTGAAGGCTTTTTCTATTTCTGGTCATTGATCCTTAGGAACAGGAAGGACCTATCTGTGCTGTCTGTGTTTGTGTGGGTGTTCAGTGCAGTACTGTCCTGTTCATCTGTGTTTGAGGTCAGATGTATTACCTACAATGTATGTCCCTGTCCCTTTGGAATTACTGCTTCACCTTGCCTCTTGAAAGGTGTTAGGGAGCAGGAGCTCTTATTGACCAGACCAGCAGAGGAGGGAATCCCCAAGTCCCTCAGTATACTGATATATTTGGCTTCCCCTAAGAAATAAGGTTTTTTTCTTCTTCAGTTTTTAGTTATCTGTGAGGGGTCCTTTGCAGCGTCTGATGCTGTCCCGAGGGCAAGGTTTTTTTTGTATCAGGATTGTACCAAACAGTGAAGAACAAAATTTTTTTGTGTTGGAGGTCTGGTATTCAAAAAATGGTCAACACTCTGAACTCTGTTAGAATTTGATATGCCCTTTGGGTAATTATCACCCCTGGAACTTAGGGTACTTTCACTTTTGGATTTTAATGCACGCAGAGTCCTAACAACTTTCTATCCCTAACAGTGAATAAACACTTAACTGATTTAAGTGTACACTAATCTTTTAGCACAACAGCTAAATATTCTGAGGTGTGCTGGTTTTTTTAGTAGTCCTGTTATTGCTGTAAAATGACTTAATAGAAACACATAGAAAATGATAGTGAGGGGGAGAGATGTTGAGTGATTTTTAGGCAATAGCATATGAGAAACTATTCCCAAACTGCTTTGCCACTGTCACTGAAGAGAGTAGATTGTTGAATGTCTAAACATGAGTAGGTGTGAAGTGGGCTTTATGGTTACTCACATTCCTAGCCCATACTTCTCAACCATCTCTACAAGTCCTGTTAATATAGAACTTGTTTTCTGATGACAACTGGGGAAATAAGTTTTTTTTCTGTTGGGTATGTGTGTCTGCCTTGCAATCCCAGTTCAGTTGTCCCTTCACCCTGAGGATGCCAGCTGATGAACTCAGGGAGTAACCTGCTATACTGCTGATACATGAAGTACCATTTATGTCAGGGAAAAGAAAATTTTCAAAATGTAATTGGATATGAGGTTTTAAAATAGTTGTAATAGTTTTTATACTTGGATTCTTCAGGGGCAACTTGGAAAATCAGTTTTCTCTGAAGAGGAAATAGCAGTCATCATTTCATAGTCAGGTTTATTTTGTTGTACACACTTCTGGAAATAGGATAAATTCTTTGTGTGAGTGAAGCTTGCCTCCACACTCCAGGATGTGAGTAGTAGTGTAGTATGAATTTCAGAAGGTATTGCTGCTTATCATGTTCTGGTTTTAATTTAACAAAACTTAACTTTTTAGATTTATGGTCATGATTAGTTTTGTTAAACACAGTGGCTGAAGTAGAGAGCTTCTATAACATGATTTTTATCTCAGAAGTCTGGACAGTTTTTGTACCAGCTCTATGTAAACCAGTATTCTTAGAAAGCTGATTCTGAATTCTTAGAATGCTTAGTTCTTGGTCATCTGCTTCTTCTCTAGCTTAAAATGTATTACCCTCCTGCTCCATTTTACTGTTTACTTTGAGTGTTGGGTTATGCAGTAATCAAGAGAGATTAACTCATTTGTCATCTTCAGATTCATTAAATAACATTTTTGTTGTACACCAAGAATGGATAGTATGTGTGGCATCAGGTTGCTTCCTCTTGATTTGAGAGACTCCTTAATAAACAAAATAATACAACTTTGCCAAGGACTATTGCAAGGCAGGTGAGTTTTACCAGCTCAAGTTAAAACATAAACCATTGTTTATTTTAGGGCTTGATATTGAGAGTGCATGTGATCCATAAACATTACAGAAGTACCTGAGTGCCAAGATAAATAGCCTCTTCCTTGCACCTTACTGATTTTAAGCAAACTTTTAACATCAGTGGCATGTTTTACAGTAATTTGCTGCTTGCAACTCAGAGGCAAACTTTTCCAAGAACTTGTTTGGAACCTCTCTTGATGGATGGTTGTGTTCTATTTTCTATCTATGACAGGATCCTTCTCTAGTCTTGGAAGCACTTTTCATGGGTTTGTCAAAAGAAAAAAAAAAAAAAAACAAATATTTTGGTGCTAGTATCAAGTAGGATGAAATTATCAGTGTTCTAGTTCTGTATGAAATGTAACTCCATTGTTTGGGTGTGTTTTACCAGCAATAAGTATGATTGGATTGGATTGCATTGCATACTGTCCTGATTCTTGCAGGCTGAACAAAAGGATGTATTACCCACTGCTAGTGTGACTGCAAGCAAAGCAAGAAATAAAAACCAAAAGTCTGGGAGGATTGTGTATCTTACTACTTTATAGTTGTTTAAATATTTGTTGTGTCTCAGCTGGACCATTTGAAATTGTTAGGTTGAAAAGTTCAAACACTTTCTCTTAACTTACTTTATAAAATAAAGTGTGAAAATTTACTAGTAGTAAAAGATGGAAAAGTCATAAAAAGACCAGTATATAAGCCATAAGCAGATCAGCAATGCAGCAGTAGACACAGTGGTTTTTTTTATAGGCACCTAAACCATAATCCTTATGTTAGGAAACGGATGATGGAAGACAAACTGTGGTGGTTCAGTTACCCTGGAAGTCACTGCTGTCCAGCCAGATGGCTGGAAAAAAAAAAAGGCCCCAAAAGACAATGAGGAACAAAGAAAATTTAAGTCAAACTGACATTTGTTGCCATATTTAGAAAAAAAGCCTCTTAACAGAAATGAACTTGACTTTTGAGCAGATTCTCACATGGCTGTGTTAGTTGTTGGCACTGACAGCAGTGGACAGTTGTAGCTGTTCCTGTTCTGTTCCTAAAGGAAGTGCTCATCAGAGCACAGTTTTACCTGAGACTGCAGTTTAGCCTTCCTCTAGTTCATGCAGTTACACCGCACTTTGTGAGCTCTGTGAGTATGTAGTTCATGAGTTTCAGCCTCACCTTAGGTTTTTCCCTCTGGAATTTCCTCATCTTCTGGAAGGTGTGTAAGCCCCAGGTTTGATCTGATTTCTGACTAGTACTGGGCATCCTTTTTGGTACCATTTACTGGGTACTAGCAGATTTTAGACTTCATTCCTTAACAGTAAGGTGTTGCTGGTTTATTGAAAATAAAGTGCTAGGTTTTCAGTTCAGCCAGGTGAGGTGATTCCCTATCAGCTGAAGGAACTTATTTCTGGACTCTTTTGCTTGTTTGATAAGTTTAGAAGAGAAATAGTTTTTAGGAAAATTAGAAAAATATTAGGAGATCCTCTTTTAGTTTTTACTGCAAACTCTTTTGACAAGTGCATGAATGTTTTATGGATTGATGGATCTTCTGTTTAGCAAAGAAAAGTGAAGGTCATGCAGTATTCAAGTCTATAGTAGTGACATTTTTAATAATGCAAAAGGACAAGATTTTGGAAGGGTTAAAATAGGGACTGTGCATTTTTATCTCAACCTTTTTTGATAAAAAGAATGGGAGATTACAACATAGAAAGAAACATAGAAATGCCTGGGTTGTCAGGGACATCTAGAGGTCATCTAGTCCAACCCCCCTGCTGAGAGCAGGGATGTCTCCAACTAGAGCAGGTCCTCAGAGCTCCTGACACTGTTTTTATTCACTGTGTTGTGTCACTTGTAGCTTCAAGGATGGAAGGTTTCCAAAACTTAAGTTTTCTCTCATTAATGCTCCACTTTGAGATGGATAAATAAATACTACCATCATTTACATCTCTTTGGAACATCTCCCTTATGAGGAAAGGCTGAGAGAGCTGTGTCTGTTTAGCCTGGAGAAGACTGAGAGGGGGTTTTATCAATGCTTATAAATATCTAAAAAGTGGGAGTCAAGAGAATGAGGATTGTCTCTTTCCAGTGGTACCCAGTGATAAGATAAGGTGCAGTGGGGACAAACTGGAACAGAGGAAGTTTGACCTCAACATGAGGAAAAACTTCTTCACTGTGAGAGTGGCAGAGCAGTGGACCAGGCTGCCCAGAGAGGTTGGGGAGTCTCCTCTGGAGACTTTCAAGCCCTGCCAGGACATGTTCCTGTGTGGAACACCCTGCCCTGGGTGATCCTGCTCTGGCTGGGGGGGTGGACTCGATGACCTCCAGAGGTCCCTTCCAACCCCTACCATTCTGTGATGTACTACAGGTAAATAGGGAAACTCAAATGATGCTTGCATGTTCATGAGCAAACCTATTTGAAAATAATAGGTTATTTTTGAATGTGCTATCAGGTTTTTTTTGATTTTTAAGTCCACAGCATTGCACTATCAGCATTACCTTAAGGCCCTGTCAGATCTTCCAAGCTTTATTAATAAAGCAAAGCAAAATTAAAAAAAGCAGGACTGTTTCTGAAGTGTAATGTTTTATCAGATGGGGAAAAAGGAAAAAAAAAATGAGTCCACAGAAAGTGAACATGGGATAAAAACTGTGTGTCCTCCGAGTTAAATGTGGTGCTTGTCTGAGGAGATTCCTGAATGCAACTAAAGTCTGGATATAGTGAGCATGAACTAGTATAGAGAGAGGCAACTCTATAACTCTTTTGTAACTAGGAGAGTGTGATTGATGGTTTTTTTTATCTGTCTATCTTAGTGACTTAATATTATGTTTACAGACATAGTTGCAAAATACCAAGAATTAGGCAATTTGTTTCCCATTGGCATTTCCTGTGGGTATGTTGCATATATTGAATTCTATTGTCTACATTATACATTTAATGCCTTCAACATATTTTCTTTATTGAATGGTTAGTAAAGACAGTCAGTAATAGAACAAGCAGCCCTACTGACCTCTTAAAAATAAATTTGGTGGGTGTATTGTAGCTTGTTCAGTTGTACTCTGAAAACACTTAAAATTCTCTTGTATGAGTGACTCCGGTTTTCCTGCCACAGTGATCCTTTGTGTAATAGTACCATTGGTTTTGGAATAGTCATATTGTTATCGTGTTATGTTTTTTACTTAGCAAAATAGAAGTCTGTTGACTCAGTTGGAATTTCAGAGCTGGAATTTATTGGCATAAAAATCTAAATTTTGTTTTGCTAGAATACAGTTCGTTTTACTTTTGTACTCCCCAGAATTTTAAAAGTATATTTTAATTTGATCAGAACAAAACCATAACCAATTTGTCAGTAGAAACAAAGGAAAAAAAAAAAAATTGTCCATAGCCCATAGGGCACCCTAGAAACTGCTGGCTTGATTGTTTTGTGCTATGTAAAATAGGATGTTTCTATGGCATACCACAGATTCTTTGTGACTTCTTAATGTGGAGATTAAACAGGGATTTTTTTTTTTTAAGGAATTGCAAAAAATAGTTTTCAAAATAGCTACAAATCATCTCAGATTTTTAAGAAGTTAATTTTAAAGAAGTTTGTTTATAACATTAATAGAAGTCTTAGTCTACAGAGCTGTTTAGCAATGTGTAATGATTGTGAAGAGCTCCTTGTACAGTAAATCTTAGAGGTTTTGTTTCTGCTTTTTGGTGTTTATTTTTTCCCTATGGAAACTCCAGGATACTATATCTTCTGCAACTGGCAAAAGCAATCTGTCTGTAACTTCCAAGGCTGAAAATGGAAATCACTACTGAATTTGATTCCTATTTAATATTTGGCATGCAGCTATTTTTAACGTAGTTTCAGAAATGCTTGTGAATCTTTGCAGTACTGTATTTTTTGTGTGTGTGTGTTTAAATCATTTATTCAGTTTTGTTTATAGTTCTGTTAAGTCATTCTACTGTGTTACAAGAATTCCAAAACTTAATTACATTCCTCAGGAAATGAGACTCTTATACTTGCAATGAGGTCAAATACAAAAGAACTAAATCATGACTTTGGTCAACTTCTTCCTTTACCTCGCACAAATCCTAGAATTCCAAAACCTTAAGTATGCTTGAGCATGAAGGAATCAGTTTTGTTGGGTTTTTTTAACTAGCACTGGCACTGTGGCTGGTTGGTTTAAGCTCAGACAGTTTGCAGGGAGCCAGTTGCACTAGTTGGAAAGAGTTGTAGGAAAAACCCCAAGATATTTAGGTGTGCAAGTCATACTTTGACTGTAAAACATAATATATTGCATGAATATTTTAATGGATTATACACCTAGGTTTTATGTGCTTCTTACAGATTGGCAAAGTGGTTATATATCAAATACTGCACTTTTTGTGCAGTATATGCTACTTTCTGTTTTTTTTTTTTCTCTCAACTAATTGCTTATTCCAGTAATTATTTCAAAATACAATTTTGTAGACTGTTAATCATAGAATCATAGAATGTACTGGGTTGGAAGGGACCTTTAAAGGTCATCTGGTCCAACCCCCCTACTATAAACAGGGACATCTCCAACTAGCTCAGGCTGCTCAGAGCCTCATCAGGTCTGGCCTTCGATGTCTCCAGGGATGAAAGACCTCTCTGGGCAACCTATTCCAGTGATCTGTCACTCTCATATTAAAGAACTTTTTCCTGCTGTCTAACCTAAATCTACCCTTTTCTAGCTTACAGCCATTACCCCTTGTCCTGTCCCTACAAACCCTTGTGAACAGACCCTCCCCTGCTTT
>JANHGN010003507.1:21713-34338 GCA_024605025.1 Megaceryle maxima | reverse complement strand
TAGTCCATCTCTCAAAAAAAAAAAAATTATGGTGTTGTTATGATGATATAAAGTTAAATAATTTTAAACTTTAAAAAACCTAAAAACCCCACAAGTAATCTGAACAGAACTAGATTGATATTTACAGGTTAATGTTGGTAAATAAAACATTTAAGAAGTTTTACAGGAAAAGTTATTATAAGGGTAAATTCAGATGATCTTTTTTAAATAGTGAACATGTAACTTAAATGCATTTTTTTCCCCAATTAAAACAGAAGCCATGCTACATTCATGGTTACTGTGGTAATATAACTAGGGTAATATTGTATCTGTGGACAATTTCTAGCTATTTTGAAGTTATGCATAGGTGAGGAAAAGAGGTAAAGCAAGTTTGCTTTTATCTTATAGAGATGAGAGATGGGAAAGATTCTTCTTGTTGGAAAAGGAAAGTATATCACTTGACATTCAAGGAAGAGTTATCACAGTTGACCTTTTGGCCTAGTTTCTCTGGTGAAGGAAGCTGATACTGTGTACCCTTACCTAGCAAGGTAATGTAGCCAGTGTGGGAGGCTCCACAGTGTAGTGGCACCCTCTACTACTGGTGAATCAGCCTAGCTTGCTTTATGTAATTCATCGAAGCCTGCCACCCCCTGATTTCCCACCAAATCTCTCTAAGCTATATGTAATAATAAGTAGCTGGCATAGTTTTTAACCAAATATAAAGCCTTTAGAAAACAACCATGGGAAGAGCTTGGGGTGTCTCTGTGCAGCTCTCAAATTGAGGACATGTTTGACCATATCTAAGAACTCAGGCTTTCATATTTTTATACAGGAGTAGATCCTGAGCTTCTGGTGTCATGGTTTTGATTGGTTTCTTGGGGGTATATGGGCAAACCTGTCCAATCCAGGTACTTATCCGTGTGCTTGGACATCACAGAGCTCTGATCCTTGCCTCTTCAGAAGAAAGCCGATACATACATCCTGTCCTGTCCTATTTCCATCTGCCAAATTGTTTGCTCCCCATCTCATTTTTTACCCGTCTATTACACAACTTACTTCAATCAACCCTTGGCCTTTGAGAGATCTTCTGCTCTGATATAGTGCAAGTTACTAACAGTACCTTGAATGCTTGGGGAGTCAATGCTCACAGGCTAGAATCAGCATCCAGAAGTTGGTGCTGTGATTTTTCTCAAGTATAACATGGAGAATCTAGACTGTGTGGACAAGACATTGTGCAGGCTGCTGAGGGACTCTACATATTATGGTGGCATGTAAAGCCCCAAAGAAACTTGCAGACTGTCTCTTTATTAGTTTATAGAAGTACATTGTGGAGATGAGTACGCCTCCCATATTTCAGGTTTTTCCTGGTCATCTTCTTGGTCTTTTCAGAAAATTCTGACCCATAAAGCCCAAATAGCCTGAGAATATGACATGGGGACTTATGGGACACCTTGAATTTCATGTCATTCTAGGCATGCTGCCAAAGACATCTGTACTTAGCCTCCTGGTAGAGTCCTCTCAATAATGTTTATATGTTGTTGTGGTTTGTGATGAGCCTTTCATAATACTACCAGGAACAGCAAATTCTGAGGTGTTCCTATTGGATAAAGCAAACTAAATACACAGTTCCAGTAATATAAAGCAGAGCAACTACCCTTCCAGACAAAGTACAGGAGACTTAATATTTGCTTAGTAGAGCGATAGAAAGACATTTGTTCCAGAGGGAGGCATAGTCTTGAGAATATTTGTGGGTTAACTAACTGTGAAGTCACTTGATGAGGGATTGCCTTCCCTGTTAGTGAATGATAATAGAAAATCTAGTGTTACCCTAACCTTTCTAATAAATTAATCCTTGCCTTTTACCAGTTAAATACCATATTACATCCACATGTCATATATACGAAGTGATATTGAGCAACCTCTTTCTCTTCACCGGTCTGCGTGTTCTCTGACCTCTATGGTGAAGATTCCATTTTAATGATAATTTATTTAATGTGTTAATGGCACAACTTGAAGGCTGGATCTGGTCTCTGGATGCTTATATTTTATATGCTCCCTTTTCAGTGGAGGAGGTGGGAAAAAAAAAAAAGGCAGAAGGTGCTGCTGTCCCTCAGAGAAGACAAATGCTTCTATGCCCTACCCGAGTACAATGTTTAACATGTCAGGTAGCTGCAATAGAAGAAGGGGGATGCAGTAACTGCTGCTGGGTGCAGTGAGCACGTATTCAACCTTTCTGGATGTTGAGTTAACCCATTGTGAAAAATCTTAATTGAGCAGATGTCCATAAACAGATCTTTATTTTTAAGGATATTGATTTTACTGTTGTCATTAACACTTTTGCTATATATATAGCATTCAAAAGAACTTATGAAAAGCACTATCCTTTAAACGTTTGTAAAGGTTATATACCAATAAAAAGCATGTACTTGATCATAGGGGCATAGCAGCTTGCAAAGTCATTGTAAATAGTAACTCAATATGAATAACTGAGGATGAAAGTAAATGTCTGAAATTGCCTTGAGAAAGGGACCATTGACTGCTGGCCACTGTGGTGTTCATAAAGGTATTCAATTATATTATTGAACGTTGTATTATTGATTTTTAAACTGAGTAGCTTTAGCGTGAAATGCTTCCCACTTAATGTGGTTTGCCTTTGTTCGTGACTTGTTGATAAACCACTCCTATACAGAAAAGTAACTTAGATTTCTAGCTGAATGACATAAAACCAGTGATTCACTTTCTCACAAAGTAGTCCGAGCATGTTAGCTAGATAAAATGCTTTTCCTATTTGTTGTGATGCTTCAATGTAGCATCAATGTAGGATTGCGTTCAGAGACATGTTTCTGAATCCAGTTCCTGAATTTTGTTCCCACCTGCTGCTGAATCTAGTCTGGTACTTCCTCAGTGCCTGACCATAATGTGACGATGATGTAATTGCCATCATGGGGTTGGGTTGGATATTGGTGTTGTATATATTTGTATATATTCCATTTTGATTACTATTTTCATTAAAGCTGTTTTAGTTTTCTTCTCCAGTCCATAAGTCTCTCTGCCTTATTCCCTGCCTCTTCCCCTTTGCGAAGAGAGAGGGGTTAATAGAGAGCATCCATCATTTGTTTAGTTGCCAGCCCAGTCCTAACCCTTGACAACTGCCTTTGATTTTAGGATAATATAATGCTTCTAATATTATAGACATAAAAAACTTCAAAATCTGGAAAATCAATGACCAAGGCTCTAATCCTGCATTGTCTTAGGATATTTACATATTTGATGTCATGCACTGTGATTAATCCCATTGTTTTTATACCAATTATTCACATAAACATAAAGGAAGCACATGCACAGTCTTTAAGACCTAACAATGCAATGGAGTAATTTGTATGTAGCTGTCAGGTTTTTGGCACAAAATCTGTGAGAGGATATGATGATGCAATTTAATAGGGCCTGAGGAGACAGGAAGGAAGGTTGAATGGAGTTTGTTTATCAGCTGGGGTTTTTTTTTGTTTTGTTTGATTTACATGGTTTACAGTAGATTAACATGCTTTGAGGTCTCTTGTGGCTGTCTGTTGGTTCCAAGAAACTGCTATTCTTTTCTTCTTGGCTGTTTTAAATTTTTAAGGATTTTTGTTTGTGTCTTTCCTTTGAATTACTGTAATTTGGATTCACTTTTGGGCACGGTATACTGGACCTTCTGGTGATAGTGACATATTTTGCTAGTGTGTCTTGTTCACAAGCTTAAGCCAAGCTAATAATTTAATTTGCTGTGCAGATAGAATTTTTCCCCAAGGCAGGCTACTAGTAACCTTCTTTTTCCTTTTTTTCTGCAACATGGTCATGGTCAGCTTTCTAAGATTATCTGGGAGTTTAATTCCATGAAATTCCTGCTCTTAGTGCAAGGACTGACACTGTTGTTATCCTTCTCTCTGCAACAAACTATAGGTGAGACATTTGGTCTTTTGATGCATGTCTGAAGCAGTGTGTTTGTTAGTTTCCTGTGTTTTGTGGGATATAGCACAGTGGGTATTTGCTGAATCCTTCTGAACTGAGAGTCTGTTACAAGACTTTTGTTATTACATGGTTCTGGACTCTGACAATGTGTAGTGTGAACACAGAAAATGGGCATTTGTTTCTGAGAGTTTTGCCATATAAACTACACCCTTTAAAATCTTAAGGGGAAAAAAGATACTATTGTCATCTATGTGTAGAGTTTGCAGGAGTATCTTCTACTTTTTTAACAGTATTCTATCATGCACAAAGTTAATTAAAAAAGGTGCTTATCACTGTGACTATCCTAAGAGTTTAATAGAATATGTATAACGTGTATACTACACCCACACCAGTGGCATGTGACACAAAGACCAGAAGCTAAAAGGTAGATTTGTTTTATCTGTTTAATTGCATGTGGAGGCTACGGTTTGTCAAAGATGTCATCTTTCAAAATTATTCTAGATTTATGAACATAGGGAAAACACTGGAGTAATTATAGCCTGGTGGTGAGAAGGTCTTTTAGGTCAGATGTGTTTATGCTAATGGTTCAGACAAGATAGTTTTTTCCCCATCTGGTACAGCCATCAAATATTTAAGACACAGGGGAACCTGGTATGGACTTTTAAGGTCTTTCATTGACATTTCATTGCCTTTATGGATATTTTTGCAAATGCGTGACTTTTGCTGTTAATGTCTTCTTCATTTTGATCTGTTACACATGCCAATACCATCTGTACTGCCTCTGCTTCCAGCAGATACCCTTCTATTATTACCGTCTTCTAGAAGATGATAACTTGTACTTTATTGCATACTTTTGACAGCTGTAACTTCTAAAATCCAGTTCAAGCACCTCTTCTTTTCTTTAAGGTGATTGCAGCATGCAGATTTCAGGACTTCAGAGTGCCTGTAGCTAATTGTGCCTTTGGTTTTTATGAGTATTATACACGACCAAAGAGCTGAAATATAGTTTTATTTCATGATAAAAGAGCGCAGTTATGTCAATGCCTGGGGAATTACCTTCTAATGCATAGTTATTCTTACTTGTCTGTCTTGATTTATTTCTTGTGTTGTTTTATTTTTATTATTATCTTTTAATAATAGACTCAACTGACTTGATGTAGCTGCTGCAGTTGCTAAATCTTGTGGTATCCTCTGGGATCTCATTGTCCTCCTTTTGTTGTTCCTGCCTTCATAATTCCTGATCTTTGTTTTTCTTTTTTATTTTTGGGTGTGTACAAACTCTGTACCTCGGGTTGGAAAAGGAGACTGTCTTGTACTAGAGGTCTGAAAGTACTGCCACTCAGGAATCACTGATCTGTAATCGTTCCTCTAATCTAATATCCTGATAAAGCAAGAGACTTCAGTGTTGCTATAGAATGTGGTTGCTTTATTTCTAAAGGGATAATTTTACTAGGCTTTTTGTAGTTCTTCAGGGACAATGAATTATACAATGGCCCAGATGTAACAAGCAATATAAGAGCATCAGACATTAAACTAAATTATCACAGTCATCCTTACTGTCCTTAATCTGTTACCTTTTTTCCATAACAACCTCAGTGTGATAAACTGTCCAATTTAAAAGCTTTCCTACAGGAATGTGATGAGGAATAATTTAGCTGGGGTAGTAGTGGATAATAATGCTGCAAAGTCTTTTCAGGTAGGCATGGTCATAAATTCTGTAATAAATTAAGCTAGTAAGTACTAAAATACAGAATACTTGCATGGAATGAATATAATGAAACAAATTTGCTCTTTTTAAGTGGGAAAGCATGTTAGAAACCTCCACAGCGATTTGTCCCTGTAGTCAGAATATAAAAAACTTCCTATATTTTTCATTTTAATGATGTTATGTAAAAAGAGGGCAATTATTTGTGTTTGCTTTATGCAGTCGCTTTGTTTGTTTTTATGCTTTGTCCATTCTGACTCATTTTATGAAATTGGTTTTTTTTCTTAAGAAAAATTAAGGAAACAGTAGTCTATTTTCTAAGTGTCTTCATGGTTGGGATAGAATAGCAGTTGCTCTGTCAATATCACAGTGTTTATTTTAATCTCTGAATTAATTTTCTTGGTTGCTAGGCAATTCTGCTTCATCGTTTTAATGGAAATGACTAATTCAGGGTGCTCTCATTTCAGAATACACAATCGTTCCCTTTAAAACTGAAACCAGATTTCTCTATGACATAATGCTTGACAAATACTCATCTCAGTGTACAATTTTATGTCTATAGCTAATAAAATACCCACATTCTGTTACCCAGTCCTGTAATTCTTGTACATTCCAACAAACCCATTGTAAATCTAAGGTATTCCATCAAGACAGAATTGGGCTTTTATGGATACATTAAGGATGAATACTGAGGATGAATATCTGCTCTAATGTCTGATATTTTAGAAATTTTAAAGGCAGCTTATGGAAGTGGTTATGTACTATGTATTTGGAGCTGGTATCAGTTAAGTCTTTTTTCCATCCTCAAAGGCAATGATGTAGTAGGTGCTATGTAGCACAGTTACTGAGCTTGAAGATGTATTCAGCAGGTCTTGCTTATTAGCAGTGCAGAGAAGTTCTAAAATAGGTATGAATATTCAAAGTAGTAATAACCATATTATTAAAGAAAACCTCTTATCAATCTGTAGTTCTGGAGCTGTTTTTCATACTGGAAAAATATAATGCCTCAGGACAGTTTCTTTAAAATACTGTTTTCTGCTATTTCAATACTATTCTTATTTAAGGACAAAATAAAGGAAAAAGAACTTTACATGAAACCTCACAGGTTCCTCAGTATCAGGATAGTGCAGAAGCATTGGCCCTGTTTATTTAGCTGCTCTTGAGCTGTGTTTTCATTTCTTCTGAGCTATATGCTTGTGAAATACTGCCTTTTGGCTTGTTAACTCTATTCCACTCTTGTGTTTCAATGCTGGTGGACTGCACAGCTTGGAAATGAATGAAATTCACCCTGCTTCTCTATAGAAGAGCATCCAGTGGGATAGAATGCCATGATGTACCCCACTAGGTTCTGTGCTCCTGATGTTGGTCTGAGGTTTATCAGTTAATTTGCTTTATCCCAGAGCATTATTCTTCATGCTTAATTGATCTTTATTTTCCTTCTCCTCACTTTATAGTAAGCTTGTCTTCCTGATAGTGATCACATTTTTGCTACAGCTAGTACAGTGAGGACCATAGCTGTTTTGGTTTATCTGAATAATTTGTTGCTATCAAAAAGCTAGATGATGAGTCTAATTTTGTCCAGTTCAAAGACATATTATGTTATCAGGACATGCAAGACAGGGAATGCTATATATTTTAATGATTTTTGTATTAAGTACACAATCTTTGCAGTATCTATTAATAAAACTATCCTCTGGCAAAACCTTTCAAGACTTATTCAAAAGGGTACAGGAAGGGGGGAATCAGGAATCATTCAGCTGTATTCCTCAAAGAACAAAGTGCATTTTTTCACTTGTTTGTTATATGTAAACTGATAAGGTGGGTTAATCTTCACAAGAAGCTGGGAGTGACCACAGCGGGGATAGCCAACTGAATCAGCCAATGGGATATTTGATACCATACTGAAGTCGTGCCTGCTCTATAAGGAGAGGGTTCTCCAGGAAAGTGTGAGGGTTTGATGGGGGAAACTGGTTTGCAGGGCATGGTGGTCTGGGTGGTGAGTGCTGTGTTGTATATCCATTCTTTTAGATACTATTTAATTGGTAGTATTGTTTTTACTGTTTTGTTTTGGTTTTTTTTTCTCCTGTTTTTCTGTTGTTCTAGTAAACTCTCCATGTCTCAGCCCATGCCTTTTTCTCACAGTTTTCCTTCACCATCCCACCAGGGGTGGGGGAAGCGAGTGAGCATCTGTGTGGTGCTCAGTTGCCGGCTGGACCTGAACCACAACAGTTTATATTCATATTAGTGAGCTCTCCCAGCTCATCTTAATTTGTTTTACCACTTACAGAAGGCAGTTCTGAGATGATAGTTTTCAGTTTCTGAAACTGGGCTATGAAACTCCCACAACTGAAGCATAAAAATGTTAATATGGGTGAAAGCAAACCTGTAGGGGATATGAAATAAATTTCTTAATGAACATATGCTATACGCCTGGCTCTGTGAGGCAGAACACTTACTCGGATAAACTGGTTGTAAGAACAACTGCTTTATTGTAACAACTTCACCAAATACCAACAACTGCCTTTTAACTAATAGTAAAAATGACAAAACAAAAATCCCATCAAAGACCTCAAGGTAGTTCCAGTAGTGTGCAGCTTCAGTAGATAAAAATGTTGGACCTTTGTACAATATTTGAATTCTCAGTAAGAGTGCACAGTTAAAGAAAAGGAAATGCATCACAGCAATAATTTCCATCTTGTTTGGTAATTTTGAGCAATTAAATTGTTATAAAATATTGAAGGTATCAAAAGTTATATTATTGGATTAAAAAGGAAGTCAGTAGGTTACTGTTCTAATGTTTTGTGAAAATTATTAGGATATTATTTAAGATGATAAGAAAGATCTGAAACTATCACTTACATTTTTCAATTTGACCTATAGAAATTACTACAAATTTTTTTCTGCCCTTCAAAAATATTATGGTAATTCACTATGTTTTGATTTCCCCTCTGTGAAAAGTCACGTAGGACATACATAAGCTTTCATTTCTTCCACCCTTTCTATGACTTTTCTATTGCTTTAGTAGATCATAGTCATTTTATGTCTACACAGGGAATCTCTGATGCCTCTAGATACTAAAGAAAGACGTAAGCCATGGAATACTTAGATTTGTAAATAAATAAATTGCAGCCCTTAAACGTTCTTTGCTTTCAGAGGTGGAATACACGGTGATTGAAGTATCTTCTCTGTCCCACTTCAGTTTCTAACCAAATATTTTATTTCAATGAGCAAAACTAAAGGGGTTGCAATCGTTATGCACATGGCATATGGGTTGTTAAAAATGAAGAGTGACAGACCTTTGATTTTTAGCAATGACATAATCTAAAGCAGAATACTGTGACATACATATGGTGGATGTCTGTGCAGCATGCCAAAGGAAGGAACAGTTCAGAAAGTTGTTAACTTCAGCCCCTTCAAAAGAACTGGATTTCTTAGTAATAACAAATGTGCAATATGAAAAGTTCAGGACAGCTAGGATTCTACTAGTGTCTCTTCTTATTCATTTTAACAGAAGTGATACCCAACAGTGACAAATTGGCCTGTGTTTGCTTGCTTGTTTGTTGAAGAAAAAAAAAAAAAGGCATGCTCTTCAGATAAATGGCCTTTTTTGTTTAGGAAGATGAATACAATATTTTCAGCTAATGAAATAATGAAAAAGTTTCTTCTGTCTTCAGCAGCAGAAAACATGGACTATGTATTAACAGCACATGATGGAAAATAACCAAAATACACATTGAATTTTAGGCTGAGTATGAAAGGAGATCAGCATACCTATCTCATAATAGATATATACTCAAAAGACTGTTTCTTAAAAGTATCTGCTTTCTTTGAATACATCTGGTGTACTGCGTGCATAAACAGTGGTGCATGGGATGTGGTCCCATGATGTCATAGTGCATCTAGTCTCTATCTGGAACTGTAAGCACCGCCACTACCTGATTTACATTAGTAGAAAGAGCACACTGTGGTGAGCTCTGCACTATTATAGAGTCATAGAATGTTTTAGGCTGGAAGGGAACTCTAGAGGTCATCTGGTCCAACTTCCCTCCACGAATAGGGACATCTCTACCTAGGGCAGGTAGCTCAGAGCCCCATCAAGCCTGACCTTGAATGACTCCAGGGATGGGGACTCCCACCACCCCACTGGGCAGCCCATTCCAGTGCTCTGTCACCCTCATATTAAAGACCTTATTCCTAATATCCAGTCTAAATCTGTCCTTTCCTAACTTAAAACCATTGCTCCTTGTCCTGTCATTACAAACCCTTTTGAATAGACCTTCCCCTGCCTTCATGTAGGCACCTTTCAGGTGCTGGAAGGTCACTATAAGGTCCCTCCAGAGCCTTCTCTTCTCCAGGCTGAACAGCCCCAACTCCCTCAGCCTGTCTTCATACGAGAGATGATTCCCCTGATCATCTTGGTGGCCCTCCTCTGGCCCTCCAATATGGCTACATCCTTCTTGTGCTGGGGGCTCCAGAACTGGACACAGTACTCCAGGTGAGGTCTCCCCAGGGCAGAGTAGAGGGGCGGAATCATCTCTCTTGATCTGCTGGCCACAGTTCTTTTGATGCAGCCCAGGATGTGATTGGCCTTCTGGGCTGTGATTGCACATGGGTGGCTCATCTCCAGTTTTTCATCCACCAGCACCCCCAAGTCCCTTTCCACAGGACTGCTCTCCAGTATATCCTCTCCCAGCCTATACTGATAATGCTGGCTGCCCCGGCCCAGGGGCAGGACCCCGCACTTGGCCTTGTTGAACTTCATAAGGTTCATCTAGGCCCATCTCTCCAGCCTATCCAGGTCCCTCTGTATGACATCCCATTCCTCTGGCATATCAACTGCACCCCCCAGCTTGGTATCATCCGCAGACTTGCTGAGGGTGCACTCAATGCCATTGTCAATATCATTGATGAAGATATTAAACAACACTGGTCCCAGCACAGACCTCTGAGGCCCATAGCTCATCACCTTCCTCCATCTGGACATCAAGCCATTGACCATCACTCTCTGGATGCGACCATCTAGCCAGTTCTTTATCCACTGAACAGTCCACCCATCAAACCTGTAATTCTTCCAACTTAGAGATAAGGATGTTGGGGGTGACTGTGTCAAAAGCCTTCCAGAAGTCCAGACAGATGACATCTATAGGTCTACCCTTGTCAACTGATGCAGTCATTTCATTGTAGAAGGTCACTAGGTTGGTCAGGCAGGAATTGCCCCTAGTAAATCCATGCTGACTACCCAGGATTACCTCCCTGTCCTCCATGTGCCTGAGCATATCCTCCAGGAGGATCTGTTCCATGATCTTCCCAGGCACAGAGGTGAGGCTGACAGGGTGATAGTTCCCAGGGTCGTCTTTTTTACCCTTTTTTAGAGATGGGCACTATGTTACCCTTTTTCCAGTCACAAGGGACTTCACCTGACTGCTATGACTTCTCAAATATTATGGAGAGTGGCTCAGCAACTGCATCAGCCAATTCCTTCAGTTCTCTGGGATGCACCTCATCAGGTCCCATGGACTTATTTGTGTTCAGGTTCCTCAGGTGATCATGAACCTTGTCCTTGCTTACAGTGGGAAGGACTTTGTCTACCTGGTCCTTGTCCTGTGGGCCACCAATTTGAGGCCTGTGAGGAGAGAGGTTGCCAGTGAAAATGGAGGCAAAAAAGTTATTGAGTACCTCAGCCTTTTCCTCGCCTGTTGTTACTAATTTGCCATTGTTAATCATCGGGGGGGGGGGGGGTACAGCTTCTTTGACCTTCCTTTTCTGATTTAGATACTTAAAGAATCCCTTTTGTTTTTCTTTGTATCCCTCACCAAGTTCATCTCTAGCCGAGCCTTGGACTTCCTGACTTTGTCCCTACATAACCAGGTGGCGTCCCTGTATTCCCCCCAGGATACCTGTCCCCGTTTCAACTGTTTGTGCAGTTTCATCTTGTTCTTTAGCTGAACCATGACTTGTGGAAATTGGACTCCACAACTAGGATAGTTGTAAAGCAGGTATGTTTACTCTGGCACCGGATGCACAAGCGGTCGCCCCACCACAAACGTGTGCCTCAGGCAGTCTTGTGCAATTTTTTATAGAGTTAAACATTTAATATTCAATAGGTTTCGCAATGCGCCTATGCACATGCATTATCTATCCCTGCTTCATGTGCAGATGAGGTCTTCTCCCCTCTGAGCAGGCGCAGTATTTTCTGGTGGTGGTCGCTAGGGGTCTTGAGGATGAAGTAAGATGTCTTCCTCACAGCTAAACTTTTGACCCCAGGCTCCTGCGCATGCCTTGGGGGCATCATCTGACCCTTCAACACTAGTTCAGGTCATACCTTCCAAGGCTGAGGAAATACTTGAGGGCCTATAGGGCCTATAGGCTTAGTCATTCTCTCAGGGATGTTACAACCATTTATCTTTTCTGTTTGACAAGCTTAACCAAACACCAGCCTCCAAATCAGCCCAAGCCAGCAAAATACAAGCAACATATAAGCAACATACAAGCAGGATGCAAGTCCTTGTATCAACCAGCAGCTCATGACTCAGCCATGCCGGTCTTTTTCCCTTCTTGCCTGAATTCCTGCACCCTGGGTATTGAGAGCTCTTGCACTTTATGGAAAAGCTTCTTAAAGATCTGCCAGCTCTGCTCTGCTCCTTTATCTCTGAGGACTGCCTCCCAAGGGGTCATGTTGAGCAACTCATCAAAGAGCTGGAGGTTTGCTTTCCTAAAGTTTAGGGTGCTGACTTTGCTTTTCATCTGTCCTAAACCCCTTAGCACAGTGAACTGAACCAGTGCATGGTCACTGCAGCCCAGGCTGCCTCCAATCTTAAGGACCCCAACTAGTTCACTTGTGTTGGTCACCATTAGGTTTAAAACCATGTCCCCTTGGGTAGGGCTGCCTATTATTGCTTTAAAAAGTTATCATTCTGGCACTCCAGGAATCTCCTGGATTGCCTACAGCTTGCCATGCTACTTTTCCAGCAAATGTCAGGGTGGTTAAAGTCC
>JANHGN010003507.1:0-16292 GCA_024605025.1 Megaceryle maxima | reverse complement strand
CTCTTCTCCCAGGCAACTAGTGACAGGACAAGAGGGCATGGCCTGAAGCTGTGCCAGGGGAGGTTTAGGTTGGATATGAGGAAGCACTTCCTCATGGAAAGGGTGCTAGAACACGAATGGACTGCCCAGGGAGGTGGTGGAGTCACCATCCCTGGAGGTGTTTAAGGAAAGATTAGATGTGGCACTTAGTGACATGGTCTAAGTGAGCTGATGTCATGGTGTCCCTTCCAACCCCCACCATTTGTGATATGGACAATATGGATGTCTGCAATCTACATCAGGTTTCAAAATACTAGGTTCAAGATGTGAAGATACCCACTGTTAAGAGTGGAAGATATTTTTTTCTGGAGGTAGGCAGTGGAAAAACAGTCCCAGAATTCTGGTAATACCAAATTGCTGCAGTATGGATTCTTATAGCCAGGCAACTAATATATACACAAAATATTAGGAGTAAACATATAAATAAACCCTCAGTGGTTTAAAAAAATAGCCTGTTCTACAGATACTGCAGAAGGCTGCAGCTATTTTTTCCTCTCTGCATGGTTCCTCAGATAATTCCATGTGGTAGCTGGTGATACATGCCTTTAAAAAAAAATTGCAGACTTTCATTTAAAGTGACAGGGTAATATTGCAATAGAAACTAAAGAACATAGGTAAATATATATAAAATGTATATTTTTTGCATTTAGTAATATGCCATTATGTATATTTTGTTCTCTGTTAGTTGCCATTATCCTAAAACAGATTATTTGTATTGGAATAGCTTATTTGCAGAGAATGAAAATAACAGAAGGAAACTGGGAAATAAAGGGGGGGGGGAAGCTTTTTGAGCATGCCGGTGTTAATATATTTGTGAAAGGGCAGAACAACATGAGAAACCTGTAACTAACCTGCACATAGCTTATTTTTAAATATAAATCTATGATGTAACCATCTTGCAGAAATCACCAGGGTTTTTTAA
Organism: Megaceryle maxima; assembly: GCA_024605025.1. Taxonomy (NCBI): domain Eukaryota; kingdom Metazoa; phylum Chordata; class Aves; order Coraciiformes; family Cerylidae; genus Megaceryle; species Megaceryle maxima. The sequence goes on along the minus strand of JANHGN010003507.1, from coordinate 15,331 downwards.
TGATTTGCTTCTACAATGGCCATCTGTACAAGCGTGGTCTAAGTTAACCATTACATTCTTAATAGCTTGGAAGAATGTTTTTATGTTTTAATTCAGCTCAGTTCTAGCCAAGAATGCAATATACAAAACATTTAATTCCTATTACTCTTAACAGCAATACTGACATAGGTTTGTGAATGTAGTTAAAAATATAAATGCACAAATAATGAATGCAGATTCTTATGGAAGAAATTTCTCCTTTAAATCAACAAATACACTGGAGGATTAAAACAGTACAGCTAACTCTGTTTACAGTGTTCTGGCCTTTCAAACTGACTTAAGATTTTGTTCCAGACATCTTTGTAGTTCAGTCTCTGGGATTTAATCTCTGTAATGTGTTACATTCGCTATTGTCCCAGTGAATTTGTTGACAGACAGTAATTGGGTCACTGCATTGAAATGCCCGATGTAAGCCCCGAGTTCTCCCTCCTTGTTGGCAAGGCAACCACAGTGGTCCAGGAAACATGCGCAGACCCGCTCAGGCCTGCCGCTCTCAAATGGTGTCACTGGAGGGGAGGGAGGAAAAATCGCTCAGATGCTGGAACAGGCAGAAGATTCTTCTCTGTGTTTTTTTAACATGTGTCTTTCAGTGGTGGTGGGATAGAAATGCAGAGTTACATATAAAATGAAGTAATGCACAACAATTACTGCTATATACTGTGGCTTTGTTCTTAAGTTTCTGGATATTATTTTAGTTTGGGGTGACTTGAATGCATTATGCATCAGTTAGATCTAGTCGTTCTAATGTATGACAGAAGAAAGATAAATATTTCATAACTGCTTTAGATCTTGCTCTGGTTTGCCATTCTCTTCACTCCCCTTCCACAACTCCCTGTAGAGAAGCAACTGCTAAAGTGCTGAATTCCATGAATCTATTCCACATGTGTTGGAATTCTTATGTATGGTACTAGTTGACAGTCTTCATTGATCATTTGTTTTTGTTTGGGGCATTTGAGGGGGAGGGGAAGGGACAGGGGACGACAAAAGGGAGGATAATCCATAGACTGATAGTTTCATTGTCCACTGTGTATTCTTATTTTTTCTTTTTCCTTGGTTTTGGTTTGGTTTTGTTTTGTTTTTTTTTAATGATTCTTTTGGAGATAGCTTCACTGAGAAGCATGTCAAGTGCTGATGGGGGAAAAAAAAGAGAACTTTGGATTTTTTTTCAAACTAAACAATCTCTAAAAATTCTTCTCCTTTTTGTTCAATCTGATCTAGATTGTGATAAATAACACAGTGATGGAAGAAGAAAATTATAATGTAATCTCTTGAGCAATTACTGAATTTCTCAAGAATCTTTTCAGAGGTTTCATTTTAAAGAACTTTTTTTTTTCACAGATTAAATCACCTCCTCATTGGCTTAAAAATCTTTTGCAAACCTAGAGCTTCTGAGTGATGAGACAATAATTAACTAAAACTAAATTAGTCTTGATAGTTTAAACTTTTTTAGTATGGATGAAGGTGTTAGGATAGCACAGGATACTATTCTGTACTATACTATGGTGATAGTAATAAGTGCTAATAATATAGTAATAGCAACATTAGTAATATCACTAACTGTGCTGAATTGTAATTGTAGTACAATATAGTAATACTATAGTATGTTCTCAAGAAGGCATGATGTAGATGCATCCTCTGTAGATAACTTTAAAAATTCTTTTACTTCAATATATGCAGATGTTGGAATGGCATTACAAAATAAAGCTAAAGTGAGCCATACAGCTGGGATTAAAGTCTCATCTTCAGTGTTTAAAAGTGGCATATTCTTGCTATCCTTACAGAGAGCAGCTAAAACTCCAGCTAAGTAAAGAACACCTGGTGCAAAGGCAGCTTCATTTACAGTCTTCACAAAATGGAGTTGATATGTCTGCATAATTAACAGTGATGAAACTGAAAAACAGAGCTCTATATGACTTTTGATCAAGTGAAATAAACATGGAGTTTGTGCCTACATGAAGATTTAAAACAAGGAAAGAGAAAATCCTTTGTGCCTTATCAAAAAGGAATTCTGCTCCATCCCATCAACATACTTATGAGTGTAGGGAAAAAAGTAATGTGAAATTAGTTGGAAGCTTCAAACATAATTGATAAAATACTTCTGTTTCAGTTCTCAGTACAGATTTGTCATTATTTTCAGAATCACTCGAACCATTTTTGTTCTGATATAAACAAGTAGAAATTTCAAGGGAAATGCTTTTATACTGCGTAGTGTAGATGCTTATGGAGACATGTTAGGAAACTTCACTTGCAAGTAAAGACAACAGGAATTAATAGCGGTGTTCATGGCTGGTTTAGTAGCTTCTCAAATGGTTGGAAGTTTCCAAACTTCCACAAAGGTAATATAAATTACTAGCACTTTCCGTTTGTTTGCTTGAGTTCAATTGCTGTTAGCATTTATATTGTTACTATAAGTTAAATATTCTGATGTAGCTAGAAAAATCCAGAGTAGAAAGAACTGTCATTTTAATTTGATCTTTATTATAGGTTACTTTAAACTAAGCATTCAACTTTCAAAAGATATCAGTGATAATTCTTTCAGGTTTCTGAAAAGTAGTCCATGCACAGAGGAAACTTGAATTTGAACATCCCCAATTTCATAGCAATAAACGATTTACACAGTTGACACTTAAGCCTGAATGTTACCACTAAAATACTTTCCAAGCGAAACACTATGAAGGGAAAAGGAAGGGATTTTATAATAGCATAGAGATTAAAATCTTTCCCATGACCAAATTAAGGCATCAGTGAAAGTCTTGTATCCAGAGGAAACTAAGCTTTGTTAGTGACACTGCTACATAGACTCTGTGTGTGTTTGGTTCAGTTGAGTAGCTGATGTCTGGAAGAGAAATAATTACACTGTTGTCTCGATGGATGGTGATAACACCATCTATTGATGTAAAATAAAAGCATTGTACATAGCTGAGGACTGTACCACATTCTGTAGCTGGCAAGTTTTGGTTTTTTTTTTTTTTTAAATAAGTGTATTCAGGTAATATTCCTGCAATTATTTTATCATGGTGGCAACAATAGAGGTGGTTACAGTAGCAGCAGAGAGATCTGTTTTGCCATTCATGCTGATATGGGGAAGCCAGGATTCCCTGGATCCTTCACATAGGTCTCGGCTATTGCAAAACCCTAGAAATACCAGTGTGATAATGCTGCACATCTGGACCTGATATCACACACAGCTCTTGTCACCTTCACAACTCGTACGATTCCCATCCTCATCAGCAGATCAGTAGCAAGTATATCCTAAGTATATGCACTTATAAACCATGGCATACTGTACAAATAAGAAATAGGTAGGTACCAATTCAAAACAGCTGAAAATGGAAGGTGGGTATGTTAATTATAAAAATAATTACATTTTAAAAATGAGGCTAGATGAACCCTGCGTGATGATCTGGTGCAATGCCCCATTATACTCTGTATGTATTTTAGGCAAAAGGGGAAAAAATGTGGAGCTAGCAAGTCTTGTATCTCCCAATATTCTTTGTAGGTTATCTTTTCTTTTCTCACAAAACATATCTGTCTGACTTGTTTCTTGCCCTGCATAGTTTAACTAAACCAACCTTTAATAGAAGAATTAAATTGGCTGATTATTGTACTATACTAATAAAAAAGACTTAATGTGAAGGACAAGAGGTTTGAGAAAGCAATTTTTACACTTTCTGAAGTAGTTAAATTGGCTGTTTTAACCTTTCACCTTTATAGCTTAATTATCACCTAGGCAATTAAAACTATGTTTTTATTTAGAAAGGAAAGCAAAGCCAACCATACACAAGCATTTTTAAGGGCTAACCTACCTATATTAGTTGGGACTATCAAAAGAGCATAGAAAATTTTCCGTTTCATTCATCTTGGGTTTGTTTGGAGAAACTCCATGACTTTTACTTGTACATTGAACAAATGTGAAGTAATCTTATGTAAAAAAAATTTCATCTTTTTATTGCTATTTTTATAATAGGATTATCTCTTTGTTCCTGTAAGGAAGTTTTCCATTCAGTTTCCTGTAGTTTTTTTTCTTTAATTCTTTCTCACTGTTTGTTTCTCTTCTGAGCAAAATAGCTAGACATACTGCTCTTCACTTTGACTTGAGCACTCCTGTTATTCTAGCTCCTGTCCTTGTGGCTAAGGGTTCAGTGATGCTTTTACAGAAAATTAATGGTAAAACTACACAGGCTTCACTGCTGTATATATAAATTATCTGCCTCTTCAGTGCTTTAAATTTTTTCAAATCAAGGAACAAACACATTGTATTTCATTGGAGCATGATAAAGGATGTGAGGGACAGAGCTGCAAAAAAGCCAGGGACGGTAAATGAAATCTGCTGCAACTCATCATTTACAGGAGGGACTCAGATTCCTAGACACTGACTTCTAGGCATTTATTTTCAAGTGGACGCACAAGACAGTGGAGGACATAAGGCACAATCTTCAATCTCACGGCTTCCCCTGCTTTTATTTACTGGTTGTAGCACTGTAATTTTCAACGTGTGTTGCATATTTTCCAGACTGACCTTTTGATTGTCTTAGCACTTGGGAATGCAATTTTATTCACCTACAGTGATGTCCTCTCCTCCTTTAAATGGTATATTTGGAGATAGTTAGTACCTGTAGCAAGGCACATCTTAAATACTCACTGGATATCTGTTTTAACAGATGGACTACAGTGAGCATACATGAAGCTGGTGCCAGCTACCCATCAGCAAAGTGTTTTAAGCAGGTATAAGCATATCTCTTAGACATTAAGGAAAACCAAAAATGTCAAGGTTCCCCAAATCAAATAAGCCTAAAAATCCTACACTTAAAATTTTTGTCAAGCGACTTACTGTTTAAGTAGATAAAATCACATATTAGTTTTTCAGAAAGAGCAAAAATGACTTCTCATATTGAAAGTATGTTGATTAAATATTTTACTTACAAATCAAGATGAAATGTGTGCCTTTTCCTTGGTCTGCGTGTGATGTCTTTTGAATAACTTACTAGAAATGAAAGCACTATAAAGAGATGCTGGGAAGATCTTTCTTTTGCCTGACAACTGGCAAGGTGGGACTTCTTACAGAGTCTTTTCCAATTATATTTTCTTTGATTGGTGTTTTTTAAAGTGCCAGATATAAATTCTGCTGCATTCTTGAGGAAATAACACTCAGCCTAATGGATTGAAACATCAGAGAGACTATTTACATTCTTCTGTATTTTAAGATCTTGCAGAGTTAATGGGATGTCACTAAAGCATCTCCCTCCACATTTCTGATTTGAATACTACACAGTTATTGTAATTTATTCCAATGTTGTCTTTTATTTTAAAGTTTCTCAAAGATTTCTTTTCTTTTTCTTTTTCTTTTCTTTTTTATCTTCTGTAGCAGGACAGAATAAAAGCTGAAGCAAAATAGTATGAAGGGAATGAGAGGAAAACAAGCTCTCCTTATTGTGATATCTTTCTGCATTGTAAAATTGGGACCTGACCATAATATTGTCAGATTTTAAATGCACAAGAAAATATGAATGCATTTATTCTACGTCAACATGTATACATGCTTATGCCATAGATATATTAGCTGTACATTTTGATATTTTCTATCACAAGATATTCAGCAAACTTCCTCAGGAGTAAAGTGTTTACATCCTGAATTTCCAAAATGGCTCATGTTAAAGCATGTTTAAGATAAATAAAAGCTGGCTCTATTCCTCACAAAAACAAGTGTGAGAATATAAACTGTCTAATACCAGCAATATCTAAAAGCTTCTCATCATGCTGTTTGGTTTTGTTGGGTTGTTTGTTGGTTGGTTGGTTCGTACACTTGAGGGGGGGGGAGGGTGTTTGCTGTGGTGGTTTTTTTTCCCTTTTCCTCACCCCTAAGGATTCCTAGGTGCTTGTCCCCAGAGAGTCTCTCACAATTCCGCTTTGGATATGAACTGATAGGAAAGCTTTCTGAAGTCTGTGGCAGTAGTTCCATGTAGTCTGTGATGGACAATAGCAGTGTCTTTTCATGTTCCCAGCCTGAATCTCTTGCAGTTGTCCATATAAAAGGAGTGGAAGACTTAGGATCTGTCCAAAAGGGAGTTAGAGTTTAGGTATGTACAATTTAATCTGATCCTCACTAAACCTTATAAGGTTTTGTCCAATCCTGGTAGCTTCTGAAGTGTGTATCTACCAAAATATCCAAGTTGCATTAGAGACATCCTGGAAGTGGAGCTGAGAGTAACTGGCTTAGTGGATTTCCCATCTTTGTGCATTTCATCTCTGTGCAGTGTTGCTTCGCCTGCATTCACTTACAGGTTTCATCTTGTGAAGTGTGATCTGAAAATGCATCAGAGATGTACAGTGCTAAGTTAATGGTTACAGCACATGTTTGGAATCAGTTCCCTTCTCAGTTGTGTCTTCTGTGTCCTTGTGCATATTCTAACAATCAAGCTGTAGGTCAGGTTGAAAGGGGGCCATTCCATCTCTGCTGAAACTGTTGGATTTTACTGGAAACATTTACAGACTCAGTAGAATAATAAAAAACAACCCCAAAACCCCAAACAAACAAAACTAACACCAAAAAACCACCCCACCATCTAAAAAGGAATAGAAAAGGGAGCATGGTGATGAAGCCTAGTGTATGCATGCATGCGTATTTTAAAGACACTGTCACTAAATAAATTATTGAACTAAGAATTTGAAAGCTTGCTTATGAAACTGTGCTGAGCTACCAGTATTCTTTCTGACACATGTAATTCTTACCCTTGCCCTGGGTAGGGAAACTGCCCATCTTTACAAGTAATTTTTATATGCTGCAAAATAGATATAATGCCAAGGTAATTTTGGGCTTATACCTTAGTGTATATAAGTCTAGATACCCAAATGAAAAAAACCTTCAATCCTAAATGAAATATAATGAATGTAAAGCCCTCTAAAAGTACAGCTGATATTCTTAGATGCTGAGCTTCTGTGGTTGTCGATCTTATAAAATCTTCAAAAAGGATTTCAGTTTAGCACACACATGTTTTCAGTCTTTCCTATATCCTTAGAATACATGGGACTCTGAATTCAAAGGTCTTAACGGATGTATTTTGCACATTTTATTAAAGCACTTATGATCTGTTAGGTTCAAACATACAAAAAGAAAAAAAAAAAAAGGATTGTCTTGCCTCAACAAATTAAATCCTAAATGTTGTTTTTTAAAAAAATATGAAAAATGAAGATAAAGTATGTAGCTGATGCTTTCCTATGCAAATATCAGTCATTTAAAAATTATATATGTTTTCCTTTGAGATTTAAAATAAAAGTAGTAGTTCATAGTAGTTAGTGAAAGATATTTTCAGATGAACGTGCTGGAGGGAAAACAAAGCTTATATAATGAGCGAGGCATATAGCAAATGAAAGAGTGAAAACTTGTCTTATAGCTTCCATATTTGAAATTGTTTTATTTAAATTTCAGTAGTAATTGGAGTATTCATTTAAAAAGACTTGAAAGTTCTATGAAATGTGATGAAGTAACAAAGTTCTGTAAAGCTTAAATAGTTCTTGTATGTTCTGTCATAGTCTAGGTAGATTTTTTTATGTAAGTATATTCCAAATCACTTTGTGATACTTTCCCACTGACTGGTATTAAATAGGATGGGGAGACTAGAAGAAAATGGTTTATATACTTATACTGAGCTTACAAAAGAAATAAACCAACATGGAAGAGGAGTAATATCTTAAATGTCTTTTGGTTTGGTTTGGTTTTGTATTGTTACAACTATACCTACTAGTTTTCTGATGGAATAGATATTTACCTGTGTCATTGCAGTGTAGTCCTCATCGTGTGGGTTCATATCACTATTGACGACATTTATGTGGTTAGAATTCATCTTCTGCCTGAGTGGAGTTCTTCAGCTACACTGATCCAAATAAATCATTATGTGACCCAGGGATTTTAAAAATATAATCTCATTTTACTTACAGTGTCTAGAAAATATGAAGTAGTACTTTAGGTTAATTAAACTGGAGATTCTTAGTTTCCAGTAAGAAGAAATATGTGATTAAGATGGCACAGAACAATTTAAGTGTAGAATGACTTACTTAATGTATTGGAGGCAAATAGCCTAGACTAAGCCAGCAGGAGCAATATTAAATCATACTAGTGATCAGCTCTCAGTCTGCCTAACGTTTAGTTGTTTTATATGTATCATGAACACATAGTACATGCTTGCGTAAGTCTGCTGCACTGTATGGCCAGAAACTGTGAACTTCCAAACAAGGAAATGCAGTGTATCATATGAAGCTGTATAATTAACAGTAGTTGTGACAGACCTGTGTTTCTGGATTTGTTATTTAACTTTTGTTAAATTAAATGCAATCAGTAATTGTATCTCTCTTTTATGCAATTCTTTTTTGGGCTATGCTTCTCTCTTTTTTCTAGTGTTATCTGAGCTTGATGGCGTGAGCATGCTACATGATGCTGTTGGTTTTATAGGACTTTGATAGCTGGAAATAAAGGTTGTGTCCTCCATTATTTCTTATTTTCATCTTTTGAATCTTCACAAATGTTCAAACTTGGTTTTGAATCATTATGCCAGTATATTGTAGTGTTTATTGTACAGCTTTAATATAGAAAATTACTTTATAGAATTTTTGTGGTAATAAAAAGGCTTTAAATTGACTTTAACACCTTCAAAACCAGTGTGAATATAAACATATATGCATGTATCTCCTTGGTTTGCATTGTTTCTAGTTTGTATATATAATGCTGTTAGTAGGTTCTCAGTGTAAGTAAAATAGGGCTCAACAAAGTCTGCTGAAAAGTTTTATACCTTATACCTTTTATACCTTAGTATTTTAAGCAAATAAAAAACTACTAGCAACTATCAAAACTGGCTGAAGTGATTATATAACTTATAACACCAATATCTGCAAGAGCATGAGATAAATACCAATTAGATCATCCAGAATAGTATTTGACTAGTTAGACTGACTTAGGTTTCAATTGCTTAGAGCAGAAGTTATGATAATATTTGACTTTTTCTGAAACTGCTAAACAGTTGGTAATTTTAACCCTTTTACTGGTAGATAGATTTGTATTGCAGCTTTAGTATTGTAGCTTTAGTACTGTAGTGGTGTTTTGCTGTCCTACTTTTTTAATGAGCAGAACTGCAAAAGCAAGGAAGTTTCTCAGTTTCTCATAACAGTAGCTAGGGTTTCTTTGTTATTGGGAATGAATTTCTGAGTTTCGCTTTCTGGCCCTCAGTTACTGAAGCATAGCACTGCTTTGGTACTCAGTTCAGAGCGCTTACTTGACTGTGTTAGCTGATAGGAGAAGCTAATGCAGAAAAATATATTGCACTTCCCTCCCTGTAGAGCCTATCATAGCACTCTTGTAATTGAATTAACCTCTGCTGCATTAGAGTATTCAAGTTTCAAAGCTGTTCCTTAACCCAGTTTATTAGTCTGGTGAGAAGCATGCCATGAGGGACCCTTGAATTCTGCCTGTCTTTATTGACTTAAAAAAACCAAAACAAACAAACAAGCAAAGAACCTAAATCTTTACCATATTGTGAAGACTTAAATTGCTCTGCAGCAGCCTAATAGAGACAATAGTAACTGATTTGTTTGAGGAGTTTACATAAAAAGCTGTGGCTTGAGGAATTTTTTATTTTTATTTTTTTTTCCAAAATTGTGCAAGAACTTCCCCCCAGATTATTTCTGGATATGCAGTAGCTATGCAAGGACAAACCCAAGTCCATTAACTTTTAATTTAGCCTATACAGCTGGAAATAATAAAATTGGTTTTCTACTCAAAACTACTTTAGCTCAAACTGGTTGTCCCTCTGAAACCTGGACCTGGAGTTTTCTCAGACTGATCTATTCTTTATCTGTATCAATATTCTTTATTTATTTTATTTTTATTATTTCTATTGTTTAGCATTTGGTATTCAGTTCTTATTGTTGTGTATGATCCAATTTCATTTTCTGTAAATGTGCTTGCAGTACAGAGTTGTGATAGATGTACTGAAGTCTACATTGACATTGTTGCATGGTGATTGATAGATGTCATACTGACTTCCAAGTTTGACTTTTTTTTCCTAAGAAGTTTGTATTGTCTCTTTCATAACTGCTAACCTTCCTTATTGTTAATAGCACAAAACTGCTGCATGTGATGATGACAGTGATGATTTGTACTTAGAGGAAGAATCAAATACAATTCTTTAAATTACTTCTGTTGATACAGTCTTCTCCATTAAGCGCATTCTATAACGTACTTTGGCATCGTATGTGTACAATTATTTAAACTGTGAGTGACTCCTTCTAGGTTCAAAACTGCTTTAATTTTGGGAACATTTTGAGCAAATACTTCTTTGTTCTGTAATATAAATGTATGTTTGTGGAGGGTTTAGTCTCACTTTCATTGTGTATTTTTGTACCTGAGATAGTTCTGTATTGAAGTATCTCAAAATTTGCTATATCTAAATTATTCAGGACACTTAAAAATATTGATAACATAAGAAAATCAAGGAACTTAATGAATAATCATGGCATAGAATCTGGAACACATTGCACTTCAACATATGTTCCTGTGTGGTCTGCCCTAGGTTATCCTGCTTTGGCAGGGGGCGTTGGACTCAATCTCCAGAGGTTCCTTCCAACCCCTACCATTCTATGATTCAATAGTTCAGTTTTGGAGCAATTACTACAGTTTCACTTGTGTGTTTAATTCTGTAAATGTCAGTTGTATTTATCCTGGTAACAAAGTCTTGCTGAATCAAATTGACCAACAAAAGGAAGTGTCTTGGTTTTCTTCAGGAAGAGAGAGAAATGACTTCATAGAGTAACAATTAGGGCATTCATTCTTTATGAGATGTGCTTAAACTTCAAAGTGAATTTAAGCTCTAGGTTTTGTCTTTCTTTTTGTCCAATATCACTGTCATTTGCTGAATTAAACATAAATTTCCAAATACTTTTAACTTTGAAAAAAATAGTTTTAACTGCACCAGTAATATGTAAAAAATGTTTTTCTAGCATTTCTTTAGGTGCATATGTGCTGTAATGGCATGATGTCATTAGATACTCTCTCTGTTATCTCAGGACAGCTAGGGAAGAGCCTCTGAAGTCTCCGGTGCACTCAGGTTGTGAGTGCAATCATCTGAGCCTCCTGTGCATCCTTCTAGGCATCTCTCCTGCCTGCACAGTTACATTCCACCATCAGTCTAGCCATGTCAGACTTGAAAAATCTCACAGCCTTATTTTCATTTTGCAATTTGCATATAATGAAGAAGAATATAGATCTCTGAACCTTGAGGTGTCAGCAAGTTGTCTGACACAAAGTTGTATGTTAGACTGTGGTATTCTTGGCTGTACCATGCTCTGCTGCGTGTAGCCCATCATCTTTTTCCTGAGACAGGTGGCTGTCCTTTGCTTAGCGGGAGTATCAAGCGTTATGATCACAGAAGAAGGTAAATGTTTGTCCTACAAATCAGTTGGAGGAGCTAATTTGATGATGAAGGCAAAGAATACACAAATGCTGGATGTGAGACAGAAGAGATTCATAGGTGCAAAATAATGTTTATGAAAATGTAAATGTTACAGGTGCCTAGCACTTTTCTTCCAAAAATAATTTCTGTTTATCCCCTGTCTTCCTCCTAGAAATGTAACTAACACAATATTGTGAAACATTTGGTGCTAGTCTATCAGCATGCCCTTTCAATCACAATTAAACAGACATTCAGTGTATCCGTACTATTGTTAGATAGTTATTTCACCTTCTGATTGGTAGACAATCATTCAGTCTATTAAGTACCTGTGTTTTGTGGAAATTGGTTGATGTTTTTGTATGAGTTGTGTGTTAATATACATGTAGTGGCTATTTACAGTAGACAGTGATGTACTTACCTCTTTGAAAAAACCTCCTATGGAATATGTAGATATGTGACCTTGGCATTATAAAAAAAACCCAAAACCAAAACAGAAATAACACAAAGCTTCTCAGTATGACCCCGCTAAATTTGTTGATGTTTGAAATGCCTGGCATGATTAATTATTGAATCTACTTATCTGGATTGACTTTTCAGGGCTTACTAGTAAAATGGAACACTTTTTACATGAAAGCAGCTTTACATTAGAAAGGTTTTGAAGATGTTCTGTATGCACAAAGTACTTGTGATATAATCCACATAAATCCTGTCTATTTAATTTGAACCGTAAAGTCAAGCACTAATATGGTCTTCCACATTAGCATGTCTGGTATTCTATCTGCATATAATTTCTATAAGGTAAAGCTACTATTTTGCATATATTTCAACTTCGTGTTTTCATATTTCAGCAACTCACTCAAGACAAAACCAATTTGCATTTATAGCTTATTCAGCTAGGAGCTACTTCTTAAACATATGGTACTTACAAGCAATTATTTTTTAGAATCAGCTTTTCTATGATTCTATGATTTTTCTTAAATATCACATTAGTAAAGCACAGTTGTATGATGATTGGATGGTGTGGCAATGGTAACTGAATGATCAGAATAACGTGTATGGTTGAGTCCTCACCCTTGGCATTGATTATCTGTATGTGGAAAACATAGGTCTAAATATATTGTGAGGGGGATAAAAAAATCTACATTTAACTTCCTGGAGGAGAGCTTTACATTTCAGTCACAAGCTAAGATGTTATTTCCATGCCATGCTCTAGATGTTACAGCGTATATAGCTCAGATGTTACTCTAGATGTTACAGTGTATATAGCTCTTATCTAAATGTGAAACACCAAATTGCCACGAAATAGTAGTACTACTCTTCTAGTAGTACTCTTCAAGTAGTACTATTCTGATGTCCAGAATCGGAGGTTTCCAGGGTGAAAAGGAAAAGGAATAGTTATTTTATATGAATAAGATATGACAATCCTTCACCCTTGAAGGAATGTCTGTCTGTAGTATAGTAGAGGATAATTTATTCAAGGACGGTTCTGTGGTTCTTTGTGGGGTGGTTTTTTTGTTTGTTTGGTTTTTGTTTTTTTTCAAAGCCTAACCTTGTAAAATTTCCAGCATCAGTGTCTGAGCAAGTTATACACAAACCAAATTAAGGCATCACAGAAAAATTTTTCTCATCTGACTTTTTTTTGGAATCAGCCCAATTTAACTTTTCTGAGCTGTGCCAATTAGTTCAAATCACACTACTTATTTTTTCTGTCCCACTCCTTTGTTTTCCGAACTAGCAGAGTCACTGTTTGTATGCCAAGTGTCATGATAAATACCTAGTTTGTATGACTTACATGAAAGAAACGTGACATGATTTTCTCACTTCTTTTGCATATTAGCTTGCACAGGATGGTGTAGCTAATTTAAAAGAAAATTTAAAAAAATCTTGCATTATATTACTTAAGACAACTAAATAGTTGGCAACAGAAAGTAAAAAAACCCAAACTTTAGAAAATAAAAGGAATATGTTCTTGCTTTAGATAAAGATACATAAATGCACCAAGGTACACACAATTGATGCCCAGGTTTACATTTTTTGTTTCAACACTAGCATGTAACCTTAATTTTTTTTGAATATTTAGTCTCCTAAACAAAGACTTAAATACACTTCTTGTTGCTTTCAAGGTTAGCTTTATATAATTTTAAGTTTTAATTTTGCAAGTGGATCAATTCAGTGCTTTATAGAAGCTTAAATAGTCCCTCTTGAATGAGACACTTTATTCTTAAAAGTATGTAAGTTGTTCCCACAATAGACAGTAGTAAGTGATAAGAGATTTCACTGCCTGGTTGAGGTATCAGGAGGCAACACCATCTGTGCCTCTCTCTGTGTTACAAATTGCAGATCATGCTGATACTTTGCCCATCTTGAGAGAGGCCAGAGACAACCAGCTTCATGATATCAACAAATCAAAATTTGTTTTGACTGAAAGCTAGGATTTCTTCTGTGTTTCTGCTTAATTGAATTTGAAATGAAATTACTTCTGAATGATTTACCTTAACGTACAAATCTAAGCTATGTGTATCTAAGCATTCATGTACAAAGTTACAATGTTCTGTGCTAGTCTGACTACTTCATGTGGGCAACCTCAGTTCATTATCATAAATGCAAGTTTCTCATCAAACTTTCAAACTTGGCAAATAACCCCAATTTTAGAAAATGCTTCCAAACTCTCTGATAGTTACTGATGTATACTTTGGCTGCTAGTGATGTATTTTTGGACTGGCTTTTTATTCATGTTTTATATGTAGGTTTTGGTTGAGGTTGTTTTCAGTTGAGCATCCTCGTTTATTTTTATTTGATTGTTGAATATTTTATGATGTTTTCCATGCTTATTTTTTTGCTTCATTCAGATGCTTTCTACCCTATGGTTATGGTGCTAAATTAACTGTAGACAGGTTTGCCAGTGCCAGTTACTCTGTATATTTTTTTTTAACATTGAAGTTTTCTTTTTAGTTTGTTTAAAGATTATTTAAAATGGAGTATTTTCTTTGGTTTTCCTTTTCTCCCACAAGTAATTAGTGGCCCATGGGTATAACTTTTAAAAAGATTTCTAAGCTTTTTAAGCAACCAAGTTAAAATGGCTGTAAAAGTGTCACGCAAGTGTTCTTGATAAACTGACTGCCTGTGCACAACTTTCACAGGATCACAGGATGTCAGGGGTTGGAAGGGACCCTGGAGATCCTCAAGTCCAACCCTCCTGGCAGAGCAGGATCATATAATCTAGCACAGGTCACCAAGGAACGCATCCAGGCGGGTCTTGAAAATCTCCAGAGAAGGAGACTCCACAACCTCTCTGGGGAGCCCGTTCCAGTGCTCTGTCACCCTTACAGTAAAGAAGTTCTTCCTTATGTTGAGCTGAAACTTCCTGTGCTCCAGCTTACATCCATTTCCCCTTGTCCTATCACAGGGCATGAGTGAGAAGAGGCTGCCCCCCTCTTCCTGACACTCAGCCCTCATGTATTTATAAACATTTATTAAATCCCCTCTCAGTCTTCTCTTCTTCAGACTGAAGAGCCCCAGGCCTCTCAGCCTTTCCTCATAAGACACATATTCCAGTCTCTTAATCATCCTTGTTGGACTCTCTCGAGTAGATCCTTGTCCCTCTTGATCTGAGGAGCCCAGAACTGGATCCAATATTCCAGGCGAGGTCTCACCAGTGCAGAGTAGAAGGGGAGCGGAACCTCCCTTGATCTGCTGGACATGCTCTTCTTAATGCGCCCCAGGATACCATTGGCCTTCCTGGCCACAAGAGCACATTGCTGTTCCATGGAGAACTTGTTGTCCACCAGGACTCCCAGGTCCTTCTCCACAGGGCTGCTCTCCAGCAGATCACCTCCCAGTCTGTACTGGTGTAA